>JAODKL010000128.1:22534373-22569629 GCA_026780765.1 Petrocephalus schoutedeni
TGTGTGAGTGAATGGTGTGTGAGTGTGCCCTGCGATGGGCTGGCCCCTCATCCTGGGTTGTTCCCTGCCTCGTGCCCATTGCTTCCGGGATAGGCTCCGGATCCCCCGTGACCCTGAACAGGATAAGCGGGTTGGAAAATGGATGGATGGATGGATGTTGCTTAAGAAAACATTGCCATGACAAATGTGCACTATAATGAAAGCTAAAGGCGTTTTTTTTGGCCAAGCAGTGTAATTCCTGTAGCAGTTTGTATGTTGTATGTTTTCTAAAGCAGTTTTGACCACTGAGCCCCGCCCAGGGCTGTTCCCATGGTAACCCACGGCGGCTCACTGTCCCGTAGCTGGAGTGGAGCATGAAGCTGTGGTGGCCGCACTGCGAGGCGCTGGTTGCCTTCCTGATGGCCTACAGCCTGACCAAGGAGCCAGGCCTGCTGCACAGGTTCTCGCAGGTGTACGACTATACCTTCAGCCACGTGAGTGACAGCCTGGCGACCACGAGGCCCTCGCCGTGACGGCTGACCTCTGACCCGATGACTGACCTCTGACTCGATGACCTTGCCCTCTCGTGCTCCTCTAGTTTCCTGATGCGCAGTATGGAGAGTGGTTCGGATATTTGGACCGTCATGGTTCAGTTGAGCTGGATTTCAAAGGAGGCCCTTTTAAAGGTGAGAGCAGTTGGTCTCAAACTACTGGCCTGCGAGACCAACATACAACATGTTTTTATTTATTACATAATCTGGCCGTCAAATCAGTCTTTACTTTGCACTAAGGATAAAACAGTTTCAGGGTAAAATCCCAGGTGCCTGGCATTACCTTTTCAAATTTAAATTCTCATTAAAACTGTGGTTCATTATCCGAGCTTTGAAAGACTTCACCAGCAGCAAACAAAGGTTTGCTTCTTCAAGACGTGAGCACAACATGGGTTTGATTTGCGTCAGTAAAAACAAAGATTTTTCAGCCCTTTAAGAGGACCAAGTCTGGTGTGGTCGTATTTTGGTTTTTAACCTGTGACCACCACCCGCTACTTTATAGTGAATGCCAGATAAGTTAACTTGTGCCTCAATGCACGATGCTGGTTTTCAGATGTTTAAATAGGTACTGGCTGTGTAATCACTTTAACCCTTTTCCAGTGATAATTTGTGAAATTTGACTACCGTTTAATGATGCTCTGGGGTCAGATTGACACCAAACACGGGATAGGGGTTAATGTTTATGCAAAAACATGTGTAATGCTGCTAATTATATTTATAATTTCAATATTTATAATTTCAAGTTTTCAATATAGAACTCTGTGAAATGACTGCAATTTGTGTATCAGTACTTTTTGAACATTTTCAGAACATTTTAAACATTCCACGATAATACCGATAAGCACACTTTAGATGGAGCTTATTGACTTACAGTGCAGCACTGACCTCAATGCAAAGTTTAGAGGAGCAAGCAGAAACCCAGACATAATCACACAATTTCTGAGCCAGTTAGCCTCTTCCTTGCGGGAGTTGTCCAAACAGTTCAAGCGGGTAATGTGTTTATTGGGAGGCACATATCTTCATGAGACACTTTTCTCCACTGTGAACTTCAATAATTCAAAATGCAGACCCAGGCTGCCTGATGGCCATGTCCAGGCCACTCTCAGAGTCCACTGTCTACTCCCTCAATGCAGATGTTCCTCATCTTACTCAGCAGGAGCTCTGCCAGGTTTCTTGTAGGAAGCAGTAAGCAAAAACTGTATAAATTTTTAAATTTCAAGTTGAAAAAAACGGGATACTTTTTGTGTGTGTTTTCTCGCGTGGCCCCATTGGGGGAACACCACATAGTCAGTGGCCCCTAGGTAATTTAAGTTTGAGTCTACTGTACATATGTACTGTATATATGTAGGGCAAAATCTCTCTTTCAAAGTAGTGGGTTTTGTGCCAGCCCCAGCTCTGTGAGTGTGCAGTTTGCATGTTCTCCCCATGTTCGTGTGAGTTTGGCTCCGTCATCTGTGTGTGTGTGTGTGTGTGTGTGTGTGTGTGTGTGGAAGGCTCCCTTTGATCTATCTGACTCTGCTCATTCTGTTCTAGGGTTTTTCCACGTCCCACGATGCCTGTTTCTTTGTGAGAAGCTGCTGGACACTCTGCTTGCTGAGACCCCCAGCCCGTGAAGCTGCGGCAACGCACCAAGGCCTCACCAGCCCCACTCCTTTGTCCCCCTGCAGTATGCGTCTGACAGAAGGAGCATGTCAGGGCTTGCAAATGACAGCTGAGCATGGTTGTTCTGCAGCGCATATCAGGGCGACAGGAAATCGCTCAACATTCCTGTGGCTGGCTGGGTACTTTTATTGTTTCGTGATTTTTTTTTTTCTTTCCATTTGGAGCTGGTCAATGTGAAAATTCTAACCAATTCATTTGATATAAGTATTTGCATCACTGTATTTTGGATAAACATATAACAATCTATAAACCCATTGCATTTCATTTAGCAGTTTTCTAAAATTACCACCCCAGTAAAAAAATAAATAAATAAATAAAGGTTGGAATTCCACCAGCTATTGAATAATTGTCTGCTGTCAGTCACAGCTTGATTTAACACCATTTTCTACTGGCTACCTTTTTGGTTTCCTTGAGGCTAAACCTGGCAGTGATTGACAGTAGACTCCATTTATTCTTGGAAATCTTTGCTGGGCTTGTCATAGTCTGGTTTGAATTTAAAGGAAGGTGATTTAAAGGAAGAGACTGAATAATCTTGACCCAAGTAAGGCATACAAGCTTCAGTTGGGCTCGTGGGAGTTTTACTTTCTTCCCAAATGTAAGTAAAGTAAGCATGAAAAATGATTGGTTCAGATAGAGAACCAATAAGATATGTCACATGTCAGACCAACCAATCAGATATCTTGGTCCTGCCTCTAGTTGCTTGAACCCACCTCCTCTACAATCTGATTGGCTATCTCTCTGAACCAATCATTTTCCATTCTGCCCTCAAAACATTTTATGTAATTAAAACTCCTACAAGCTCATTGGCCTCTCACTCTTATTGCAGCATTTGTCAATATACTCACCATCAGTCTTCTGATGGACAGAATGTTCACTGGGAATCACAAAAAAGGGAGTTTTTGTATTTTTAAAAATCACATTTACGATTCCTTTCCCCAACTAAATCCATGGATAATTTTATAAGTTTGTCTCATCTCTTCCAAAAAATGTGCCATGTAGTTTTGTTGTCAGATTATGCAGTTTTATGTTCCATCTTTGACTATAAAATCACCATAATTAATAATTGCTTTGATTAAAACAAATTTAATACAGTGTATTGTATATACCAAATGTGGCTCTTAATAAAAATGAAATATGGGTCACATTTCATCCTCTTTCTGCATCTGACAAGGGCAAAACCCCTCATGCCCCAGTTAGCTATAATTTCTGCCCAGTATGGTGCAGAGCCTTGTTTACACAGTGCACTGTTTTCAAGCTATTTGCACACCACAATACCTCATGAAGGATGTTTTGTAAACATGCATATATACATTTTAAATATACATTTATTGCTTAATGGTGTCAGGCATTTGTATACAGCATACATTAAATAATTAACACTTTCATGCTACAAAGACCTGGTACAGGTTTGTTTTCCAGCATCCTGCAGGACCCTGCAGTTTGCCTATAGAAATAATGTTCCAAGGCTCTTTGCAGGATGCAGCCCCTGATTGGATTTCTGATTAGTGTGAGGATCTTGCTCGGCTTCCTGTGATGGGCAGGTGCAGAAATTTCCCTGAGTGGGGTTATCCTCAGTGGGACAGCCTTCTCTTCTCCTCCAGCAGGTTGTGGAGTTCTTTTCTGGTGGCGATCACTGCACCCTGCAGAGCCGCGATCTCTGCCGACAGCTCGATCACTGTAGGAAACATGAGCCAGATAAATTTACAGGGGATTTAAATTGTCACCTGACCTCACAGCAAGCGTTTGATTCGCTTAGGGGGGAATTTCAGCAGCTCGGTGAACTGAGATACAGAGATGCTCCTGCACACCCACCTTGCCTGAAGGCCAGCTGCGCCTGCTTCAGACTTTGTGGGACCAGGATTCCAAACCACTTCAGTGGGTCCTGATGCCTCTGCAGTCCCTTGCTCTCCAGTCTCACGTCATCTTTGGACAAGCACTCTTTTACTGGGACCGGTTCTGCCAGAGAGGCCTTAGCCTTTGCTGTCGTTCTTCTCCTCACACCTTTGGCGTGATAAAGAAAATAACCAAGAAGGTTTCTCCATAAACCTGGACCACATAATCATACTATCAGAGGTGGGTAATCCAGGTCTAAAGAGTAAAAATCCAGACCAGGATTTTTTTTTCCCTCAACCAACCAGTTGAGTATTAAGAGCCTCAGTCATAGAGTGCTCAACTATTTGAATGAAACCAAATCCTGGTCTGGATTTTTACTCTTTGGACCTGAATCACCCACCTATGCTTACTGTGCAAATCATACGCCCTGGGCCCCAAAGCAGATGATGTGCAGCCATGAGGCTGTGATCTCCAGCAAGCTACCTCCTTCCTTTGGTCCAATGTCCTCAACGTCATCATTAGTCTTTGGATCCTCGGAGCCCTGGGTGTCCTCCCTTTCGGCTTGAAACTCAGTCACGCCACTTGACAGCTCCCTTTCAAACAAAGAGGTATTTAATGGTACCACAGTTTTACTAGATAAGTGCAGGGTCAGTCAATTTTAATGCAACAAATGGTCTTTGCATCCCGACTTTGATTTTAATTAAGCTTGGCAAGTGAATTACACACCTCCCAGAACTCAATTGTTTTTGTTCATTTATTTCCCTTTAAGATATATCACAGCTTCTACACCAGGAGTCTCCAACTCCAGTCCTGGAGAGCTACTACCCAGGAGGTTTTCTGTCCTACCTGGCTTCTGAATTCTGTATTTACCTGAGAACAGCTGTGGCTCCAGGACCAGGACCGGAGTTGGAGACCCCTGTTCTACATAATGGGTAGCAAAAAAAAACAATCAAGAGCATCTTCCTACGACCTGTACATTTTGTACTACGCGGCCCAGGTTTTTAATAAGGTTTATTGTCAAATTCAGCTTCTGCGAATGTCCAAGTTTCTTTTTTCAAGTTCAAAGTTCATCTCACGAAATGCATCTTACAGTTTGGCTTGGATTAACAAGTCATTTTTATAATGAAAAACATATTATGCTTTTTTGTCAATCTATTCAAAAACCCCACAAATATTATCGACTGAAACGCGAAGCATTTTCGGTTCTACCAAAAATGTTGGTCAATCAGGACCAGGATCTGAAGAAAACGATAAGCGAGGCAGTACCTGAGAGAGACGCGCACTTGCGGCTGCATCTCGCTGCCATACTGCAGGGCTGAGACCTGCTTGTTTCCCATAGCATACCGAGCCTTAGAAATGGAGAACCAGCCCTGTGTTGCGAGAAGACATGACCAATGCGTTTAGCGTGGCCGCTAAGCTACAACGTCAAATATCAAACTAATCTTTCGAATGTTATATTTTATTTATGAAATGCAATGTGTAGCCATCGAAGACGGCACGTCACCACTTGAACCGTAACTCACCTGCTCGATGAGTGAGTTGAGCCTCTGTCTTTTCTCTTCAAGCGACTCCAGCTGGTCCATGAAGCGCAGGAGACACTCGTCCAAACGCAGGGAGACGTCTTCCTTCATGGTGGAAACCTGTAGCCAACTCCGTGATATCAAGCTCCTTTAATCCCTATAACGCCACCAATGATCAGCTGCATCCAGGAGAGTCCACAGCTCGGTTCGCTTCTTATGTACAAAGCGGTGTCTTTCGCATTTTACGCGATACGATCGTCTGCTGGACTGCAGGAAATTTGGAATCGACTCCCACTGTAGTACTTCCTCGTCATCTGACGCGCAGAAGCAGCAGACTTCTTCGGCGTGCCCGTCGCCATGATGTCGCGGAGGTACGGGAGCGCCCCCTGGCGTGACGGAGTATGAAGTGGTGGCTACGTCCCATATGGTATCTCAGGGACAAGCGTAATGAGGTAAAAAAAAAATAATACAAGCAGTGGACGAACTAATTACACTCACTACTGAACAAATAAAGCAGTCCTCAAGACAACGAAATCCAATTCACATATTACATTTAAACAAAGAAAAACATACATTCCCATACCGGGAGTCGAACCCGGGCCGCCTGGGTGAAAACCAGGAATCCTAACCGCTAGACCATATGGGAATATGAGTATCTTTTGTCTGTTACACTATTATAGTATGTCATTACTATAATTTATTGACGCTTAAAATTGTATAATTATTACAGTGCTTAATTGAAGCAAAAACTGCAATGAGTAAATAAGTGCCGGGAAAAGTATATATTTTTGTTATATAAATGAAGATTATGAAAATTATTTATTGCATAAAAGTGAAATTTAAGATTTACACATAATATTTTTCATGTCATGATTCATCTTTAAAACAAGAAATGTCAAATAAGATGATCAGAATAAGAACGGTATCATACCTATTAATATAGCAAATAAGTTGAACTTCCTATCTATAGCCTTTTAGAAAGTTTTGGTGTAACTCCTCCAGTAGCTCGCCGTGATCGTATAGTGGTTAGTACTCTGCGTTGTGGCCGCAGCAACCCCGGTTCGAATCCGGGTCACGGCAGGGATAAAAACCCTGATGCGGCAAGGAGGATTCCTTTTTCTAATCCGAACCATTTTGTATTACACATTATTTTGTTTGAAAACACTGCAATTACGTGGCATTTTCTCAAACTAAAGGAATTAGAATGAAAAGTATATGAGCACCTGCCTATGGATGCCTCTTGAGTTTCTTTTATAGTGTATTATATAATGCATCTAATACCTCTTTTTCTTCTCATTATAAGAAAGTCATATAACTGGATGAACCATCAATCGAACTGAAATTAGAGCGCTCTTTGATTTCTCGCGCAAGAGTCGGCAGCCACGCTGCTACGTCCATAAACCAAAACTTGACGACTATCTATGACGACACATATGTTCCGACACGTGCGGCCAATTGGATACCTCGGACAGCTCGCGTGTAGAGACGACCATACCACTTTGGGTCCTGATAGGCTATAGTAAGCAGTTCATCCCGCCCATATGGTTCTTCATTGGTCATTGGAAGGTGTCCTGGACATAGTTCTTATTGGATGCTCACTGCTGCAATACATTGTCGCTGGTTTATGGCAGCGAGTTCGCTATGTATTATGTACAGGTGTGTTAGAGGTATATGACTGAAATGAGTCCGTGAGTTTTATTTACGCACCTGAGTTAGAAGATTTGGTTTCTTCCGGAGTCAAATTATTACGAAGACGTTGCATATTTTAGGTTCAACAAAAATATAGAAAATTGCCTTTTAACTTAACTTTTTTCCCTTGATTCCGCAATGACAGTAAGTACAGAGAGCAATGTTCAAGAGTATATATTTCTGTTGCCTTTTTAAGCAAACGAACTGAAGCATACTGACCAGAATCTGGTTATATAAGTATTATTACTTATTTTTTTAGAACTAGGTAAATCATGTATAATTAAATTGCAAGTAGGAAGTACTATAACTGTCCCCCTGAAGAGCAAAAATGGGAAATCATGGATATTTAATAATAATTGAACGTCATTTTCACTTGCAGAAAGTATACAGCGAGGAAGAGGGGACTGATAAGGGGCACCCTTACTGGCCACGCAGCCTGTCCATCCCAAACTACATTGAAAATAATCGCTCCATGGCTGAGATCCTTACCTTCCTATTCTCAGTATCTGGATTGTTGCTTCTTGCTACCTGGATGGTGACAGGGCGGGAAGTGGCTGGTCTTGGACCAGGCAGGAGGTTTTCAGTTGCTCGTCGGCTCGCTCTCTGCTGGTTTGCCGTATGCGGCTTCATCCATGGGATCATCGAGGGGTGGTTCTCCTTATATTTTGCCGCCATACCCTCTGATCAGAGTTTCCTCTCTCAGCTGTGTAAGTGTAACTATGCCGCTCAGTGCTGACATTTGATGTGTTTCTAGGTGTCATGGTAGTAATTGATAAATGGAGAAGGAAGTATAGGTTCCGCTGAGAGTGTAATCAAAGCTGTTTATCTTACAGGGAAGGAATATTCAAAAGGGGACAGTAGATACGTCATGTAGGTACATCGCGCTTCTTAATCATTGTGTGGTAAATCACACTGGTTTTGGATGGTGGCTCCATCTCATTGACTCCTGCTGTATGTTTTTTGTCACTCTGCCACATCTGACTTTTTTTCGGGTCTGACTGTGACTCTCTCTACAGAGCGGACAACTTCACTGTGTGCATGGAGACCGTGACAGCGTCCTTCTGGGGACCCTTCAGTGTCTGGATCGTCCTGGCGTTTCTCTACAGCCACCCCTATCGCTTTGTTCTTCAGCTGATCGTCTCCTTAGGTGAGAGGGTCTTACCAGAGGTGAAGGAGAATCCAGTGCATTTAATTAGTGGATGTTTGATAATTTAACCATATAGTGTGTCTCTGTTGAAAATACACGATTTTATATTTTATTATGCATATACACCCTGTCCACACAGTCACTGAGGTGCTGCAACTCCCAAATTAGATTATGAATTAGAGGACTGATTGGCTGAATTGGCTTATTGGTCCTCATACCTGGGTTTGAGCAGCTGACCTGAAGGTTATCCCAAAAACCTGCATCCACACTGGCCCATGGTCTAAGATGTGTCTGTCCCTTCTCTTCCCGTCCTCATGTTTGAATGCATCTGTCCTGTCAGGCCAGCTGTATGGAGCAGTGTTGTACTTCTACACGGAGCACAGAGAAGGCTACTCCCACAGCCAGCCGGGACACCCAATCTACTTCTGGTTTTACTTTGTCTTCATGAACCTGCTGTGGATTGTCATTCCTTTGCTGCTGATTGCGGACGCCTGGAAGAACCTTTCATCTGCTCAGGCTCTCTCCGACAATATGGTCAAGGGCAGGGAGAAGACGAAGAGACGGTAGGGGAAGAAACGGGGAAGGGACTGCTGGTGGTGATGGGGAGACATGGGGATTCTGGAAGCCATAACATCTTTTGTGATTTTTTCCCCCCACATTGGTACTGAATGAATGATTCTTATGAGAGAAATTGAAACTTATTCCAGTTCACTTTGCAGTTTTATAGTAAGTTGATTTATACCATTGATTTCTTGGTGATCGTTCTCATTGTTGCGTAGAAGCCTAGATGAAGGTGACTGTAATGTTATTGTGCATTTATAAATAAATTGTACATTTCTGTAACAAGAATGTCATCTGTCTTTACTGGGGAGAAACTTTCTCGGTGACAAAGGGTTAATCTTCACATATAAATTCCACGTCGTTTTAAGAGAGCAAAGGCAACGCTGGAAAAAGGCCCTGGAGTCACTCTCGCAACACAGGATCGTCAATCTAAAAACGAGATAATGTAACTCCACTGCCCAAAACCGGATTAGCTAGAGTAGGGTTTCTCATACCGGCTCTTCACATGGCCCATGCTTTAGCGGTCTCACACCCCCCAGGATAATTCTGTCGTAAATATTCATCTTTGATCAATGTTAATTAATTCATTTATTGCAGTATACTACAGTACGTTTGGGAGTGAGGCTCCATCTCAGCCGAAATAGCTCAGTTGGGAGAGCGTTAGACTGAAGATCTAAAGGTCCCTGGTTCGATCCCGGGTTTCGGCAGCTTTTTCATGTTTAAGTACGTCTCGCAGTCTTGTGTGTAGTACGAGTCGATGTAGTTCTACTTGTAGGTAGCAATTGTGATAATCACGTGCACCTCTGTCGCGGCGGCCGGTCACGGATAGTCGTAATGGAAAACCAGCCAATCAGATTGAAGCATATGACGTTTAGGTCCCCGATTCGAAACCGGGCGGAAACATGCATTTTGTGGTATTTGGTCATACTAAACGCTCCATTGTGTTTAGTAACTGATCCGCCTGTACATACTTACATCCAGTAGATGTAGCTAAGTAATTTATTGATTGTTTAATTCGTTCTGGCTATTTTCAACTGCTCAGATTCTCTTGACATACCTGCAAAATTTTTATTGAACAAGCCTCTCATAGAAGTCTCCTTAAATGGAAAATGTGTTTAAACTTAGATTTATGAATTACTACAAACCAAATATACCCTACCTGCATTGGGACAGCGCTAATTGCAGCTTATGTTAAGCTTCAACAGTCACCAGACCCCTGAGGCAGAACTTGCCTATTTTACTTTATAAGTCAGTGTTCTGCTGAATTAAATACGATACGAGAATATCAGCATCTTAAGCACCTTAATTAAATTTTGATTAAGTGAGCACTAAAGAAAATACAATTACCCTAGCCTCCACCCCTAATAAAAAAAGACATAGGCACTCTTTACATTTTATTGGATCAGCATAAGATTTCTCAGTGACAAAACACACATCTGGCAGGTTTACATGTGGTACTTTTGAAGATGGATATCAACAAACTAAGTTACAGCAGAGAACTCTGACACAACAGTCCAGATTGGGTAAGCAGAATCGCAGCTTTAAAAGAAATGCGTCAGCCTCCATTGGGGAAAAGATACAGTCTCAGGAGACGGTGAAACAATGACAGTCGTCATTATGTACATTCCAGGCCATTCTCTCCTCCTTCACTCTCATATTTACTTCAAGATAATAAGTGTGAAATTGACCATATTCTCCCCATTGGCTCCCTGCCTCCATCTAAGTCCTTTACAAGCGGGCTGTGTTGTATCTGTAGCCACAGCTGTTCATAGCAGAATGAATAAACACAATCTGAATGGACCTGAGGTGTCTTCATAACAGCTGCTGACCATTAAAGTTTCTAATAAGAAGCCGTCACCCGAAGCCGATCTTCTGGCCACAGGAACCCAGCATAAACCTCAGCTGAACATCTTACTAAGCTTCTGCCCGAGTTTGCAGTCCAGTTCCTTCTCGCGTGCCTTCACTTCTCTCAGGGCCTTCTGGGCCGATGGCGAACTTGGCTGCAGCTCCAGCACCTTCTGAAAAGCTCCTCGGGCCAAAGCCAGCTCCCC
Organism: Petrocephalus schoutedeni; assembly: GCA_026780765.1. NCBI lineage: Eukaryota > Metazoa > Chordata > Actinopteri > Osteoglossiformes > Mormyridae > Petrocephalus > Petrocephalus schoutedeni. The sequence goes on from JAODKL010000128.1 coordinate 22,545,367, forward strand.
GACCTGTGAGCACGCCTGACCCAGCCGGTACCATGCCTTCGCATTGCTGGGGTCCAGCTCAGTAGCTTTCGAGCTGCTGTGTCGTGCCCGTGCCGGCTGGCCTAGTCTCAGCTGGCAGAGGGAGAGGTTGGAGTGCAGTTCTGAGCGGACCGCCTTGTATTCGCCACCCAGTGCCAAGCTTTCTTGTCCTGATTTCTGCATTCTCTCTGATGTGGCTTTCTCATTGCTCATAATGGAGCCTGACGTCCGATTTAGCCCATCCCCTTCGGAACAGGCTGCCACGTCCTTGTTGCCATGCCCCTCTGAAGCGTCTTCGCCTCCTCTGCTAGCCTCCCTTCCCTCTTCCCTGCCCTTCCTCTCCCCCCTCTCCCCCTCCCCCAAGGTGAGGAGCAGCTTAAGTGCACGGCTGTAGCAATCTGCGGCTCCCCACACGTCGCCCTTCCGAAACCTCTCCCCCCCTCGTTTCTTGTGGCTCTTCGCCCAGGTCCACTTCTCCTCGGGTGCCATCTCCCATGATTCCCGGCCAGGGGTGAAAGAATGCAACTCCAGCACGTAGCAGAGAGACCGGCACTCCTGGGCTTCCCCACGTGGCCTCTGCTGCGCGGCTGTCTCCGGCACACTGCCGTCAGTTTGCCATGAGAATGCAGAACCTGCTTTGGTTCCATCTTTTAAGGCAGTGACCAGCACCTGAAATAAGGGAAAGCACACTCATTAAGCTATGTCTTAGATGTTTAGATAGCTGTATTTAAGTATTTTTAAACACTTATACAAAAAATGTAAAGATACAATAAAGCCATCAAGAGTCACCATCAAGCAGATAGGACCACCAGCACCCTCACCTCACACTGCTCTCCAGCCTTCATTCCTTCCAGGCAGCCTTCCACGACGTCACACTGCCCGTCACCCATTCGCACCCGCACCCAGGTGCTCTCTGGAATCTGCACCACCGAGTCCTGGGAACAGGGGAACTTCTGCACCTCACTGTCCACCTCATCCATTACGTCGTGCTCCTCTGCACCCACGCTATCCTGGCCCCCTGATCTGTCCTCAGTTTTCGGCCACACCCTGACCCTGCAGACCGAGCCCATTGCAGGACTCCGGTCCCCACTCCTGGTCCTCTCGGTCCTTCTCCTCTCCACCTTCAGCAGGCCACTGGGACATACTGAAAGCCAGGAGGAAACAGTGTCGCTTGCGCCTTCAGTCTTCATGGCTAGAATGGATAGAATGACAAGGCAAAAATAAGACAGTGAACAGAAAGTCAGTATATGACCAAGAAACCAAGTCGTGAAAATAGATTTATGTAATACAATGAGCACTTTACTTAAAAGTGACAGGTTGTCAGTAGGACTGGCGTTTCATTCATTAAACCAACCACCGTTTGCATTCTTTTTTAGGAGAAAAACAGTGCAGCGTTTTAAAAAGGCGTGGTCTTCTATGTCATACTAACCAACGATAACCAATAACCAGCTTTAGTGAACTGTACACAGCTTCCTCGTCGATGCCACTGACACCCAAACGTGTAACCAGTAAGGAAAACCCGTAAAAGTAGTTAACGTTCCTGAAGGCAAACTATTACTTGCCAGCCAAAGTTTAATACTATTTTAAATGCTCCGACGCGGAAATAAAACATGCGTGTCACATATCCAACAATAAACGCAGCATACAGCCCAGATGATATCTACTGTAGGGTTGTTAACTAACCGTCTAAGCAGCCTAGTGCAGCTAGCTATAAAGCGTCACACAGCGACTAGCACTTTGATCAATCTCACACTCAGCGTAGGCAGCAGAAACGCCGCGTCATTGTGCTGCTGCATCTGCCCGTGTTTCTGATCATGTAACTCCTCGTTTGGGTCTTTGCTCGTTTGTTTACCTGTCCGGCAGCTTCTGTGCGCTTCCTCCCCGGGCGTCTCGACAGCGCGCAGGCAGAGGAAGCGCACGGTTCTCGCGTTTCAATTGGCGGGCCTCAAGATGGTTCAGGGTTCTCATTGGTCAATACTGAAATGGAGGCGGGACTTGTAGTGTAGGGACAAGAGACGTTTTATGGCACGAGGCGCCGAACCTCTGTCATTTGAGCTGCTTTAATATGCCCTGATGTTATTATAGCTCTGTTTAATATAGTTTTTTTATTTATCAGTTATTTAATAATCAGTTTTAATTTGAAATCCAATTTAGTTTTAAATATTTTCTGAATGTATAGTTTGTTGTTAATTTCTATTTTAAGTATACGTTTCAGTTCAGTTTTTATATATTTTCCTTTTATGTTTTAGTTTCAGTTTGGCTTCGTAATGTTATTTCTATTAATAGACTGAAAGTTGCTATGTATGTAAGTATGCTATATTATGTTTCGTCGAATGAGTTCCATCAAGGGGAAAGATAAATTATTACTTTAGTACTTTAGTATTACTTAAGTATTTGAAGTTTTATTTCAGTTAGTTAGCAAAGCCGTGTTCATAGTTTTCGTTTTTTATTGATTCGGGTCTTATTTTAAATATTTCAATTTACGAAAATGTTTTCTTGAAGATTTAGTTTTCGTTACCGATAATAAGCCTGCTAGAAACACCTCGCCCAAGTCCTGAAAATGTCCACCAGGTGGCAGCATCAGACAGATAGTTTCCTCCAGTGTAAAACCAATGCCTGTACATGTACATGCATATGGACTGCAAAAATAATGCATATGACACGGAGTAGTTTAACTGTCCATTCATGGCACAGTAGAACCTCACGCCATTACTCTGTTTAAAAATACGTGATCATTATGCATTAATTACTTTCCTTTTACTGTAAGTGAAGGGGGTTTATTGAATGATTAAGACAAGATGACTAGCATGGAAGAGTACATCTCTACAAATAACATACGTTGTCTGTTTTACTTTCCTCAGTGGTGAGAATGAATAATCCCGATTTGGATGTGTGCTCTTTTTCGAGCTGTCTCTCCCTATAAAGGTGATTTCTTAGTCCCAACCAATAAGCCCAGCTTATTCTAAGCCTTCAAACAACCCAACTCTCTTGTGCTTGCCATTCAACCTCCAAAGTGCACAAAAACCACATCCTGTGAAAATCACTGGGAGACAGTCGCTGTTAAGGACAAGTAGAAAAATTGTTAAATATTTGTGGAGGAGAGAGTAGAGATTTAAGATAAAAAAAGTAAGATGGGTTTGAGTGACAAGCCAGCAAGTGCTTTGCACAGAAGCAACAGCTGAGGAAGATCAGACTGTGTCTGTTGCTGGGCGATGTGTATTTTTGTATAAAGGGGATCGCATGAAAGAGGAGAAACCTTCAAGGACAGCGCAGATGAAATGTTTTTTTGACATGTCAGCATCGATAATGGTTGAAGAGAGCAAAAAATGTGCTCAGTTCAATGTCTGTTTGCCACATTCAATCAAAACAATTTTGCAGAATTAATAGCAGTCACGTAACTTACAGGGATGAAAGGAGGAATTTACTGTCAAGGTTATCTCAGACGGGATGAATTCTCTGAGGTATGCTAGCAAGAAGGAATGGATTATGCTCAAACACATAGCAATATATCTTACCATTTTTAACACCTCCTGAGATGAAAATGTGCCTAATTCATGTTGTCTTTTCCACGGGAAAAAAGCTGTTTTATTTATAACTTTGGGGACTTTAGAGAAGCGGAAAGGCTCTGGCCAGCAGGTCTTTTCCTCTTGTCTTCTCAATAACTTTCAAATTTCCCTTTGCACAGACACCTCTGACGTGGACTCAAGGGGCCTTCAATTCATCATCCAGAGCCTAAAATAATCATCCCAACTGGCCTAGTTAACGGGTTACTACTGCCACCTCCCCCGCCTCTGTCCCTGTTCTGCCTGTTTGCCATGGCAGGGATGCAGTCCTGCTGCTGGTGCACTTGCCTACAGGTGGAATCAGGTACAATCAGACTGGCAGATAATGCTGGGGTTTTTACTCTTTCTGCATATGATAACAAGCAAAATAAATTCTCAGCTCCTGCCCCTGACACTCTCCTGGGTCTCCTGGCATTTTCTTGTCCGTATGCAATGAGGCTTGAGAAGTTGGGCAAGGCCACATGATTGAGTCATGTGATCTGGTGGTGTGAGGTGAGAAGCGGTTTGCTGATTTTGAAGTGGAGAGTTCTCCTTTTGGCTTTCGGGGCACCTCTGGGCATTGTGGGCGGTGTAGTCCCTGCAGCTGAGAAATGCTTCATTAGTCCATTCCTGGATGAATTGCCTTAAGTAAAGTGCACAGGTTCTATTCAGGAGTTTAATATTAAAATGATTTTTAAGTGAAAATGAATTTGAACCAGAATAACAGATTCTACAGCTATAACATTTCTGCTGAGAGAGCAGAAGGCCGGGCCACTTGCCGTCTCTCTGAATATGACCAACACATGCATGATTGTCTGCGTTGTGAAGTGTGATCATTTCAGATGCTTCGGCCATTTCTAACTCGATCCGAAAATAAAAGGAATTGCAGGTCTCTCATTTTGTTTATCCAGTGGGTATTTTATTTTAATTGGGTTTATTTATACATATAATTGTTAATAATAAAATCTCTTTACCAGGAAAAAAAGGATTTGAATAATTAATGGGTCCTTAAAAATTCCACTTATGTAGGTTACTATTGCTGAGCAACAACAACTGGCCCTCGCATAATTATAATAAGAAATATGAGCACTGGAAGCGATTGGCTTGATCTTCTGACCCGAATGGATAATTCCGGTTGTAATATGCACCACCACACTGGTTTTAATATCTGACCGTATGTCTTTTATTTCTAGCCTTCATGTGGCCACAAGGACAATACGCTGTAAAAACGAGCCATGTGTGGACTGTCCTATGAGGATTTATTTAGCTAGGGAGCTATAAAGACCTGAAAGTGTCTGGCAGCTTTCATGGGTGGGGGGGGGGGGGTTAAGAAGGTGTGCTGCATTAACGTAGGAGTCCATGTGAAATTCCCCCACAATGCTGTGCACGTGACAGTCTGCACACTAAAAGCTTTTCTTGTGCCTTTTCTAATATTACAAAACGCTTAGCATCCATTACTAGTGGTGGAAAGGTCTGTGTGGAAATGGGTGGCTTAATAAAATGGTTATTTTACTTTGTTTAACCTCTAACTTAAAGTGTTACCTTTCCATTTACACTAATCAGCAATAAAATTAAACCCACTGACAGGTGAAGTGAATAACATTGATTATCTTGTTACAATGGCACTTGTCAAGGGTGCCATTATATATTAGGCAAGTGAATAGACAGTTCTTGAAGTTGACATGTGGGAATCAGGAAAATGGGCAAGTGTATCTGAGCCACTTTGACGAGGGCCAAATTGTGATGACTGGGTCAGAGCATCCCCGAAACCTCAGGTCTCGTGAGGTTTTTCCTGGTATGCAGTGGTCAGTACCTACCAAAAGTGGTCCAAGGAAGGCCAACGGATGAGCCTGTGATGGGGTCATGGGCGCCCGAGGGTCACTGTTGCAGGTCGGGAGCGAAGGCTCGCCCATCTGATTCGATCCTACAAGAGAGCTACGGTAGTACAAATAGCTGAACACGGTGATGCTGGCTGTGATAGAAAGGTGTCAGGACACATTGTGCATCTCAGCTGTCTGTGTATGGGGCTGAGTAGCTGCAGACTGGCCAGAGTGCCCATGATGACCCCTCTCCACCGCCGAAAAGCACCAACAATGGGCAAATGAGCGTCAATGCTGGACCATGCAGCTATGGAAGAAGGTGCCCTCTTCTGATGAGTCACACTTTCTGCGATGTCATGTGGACGGCATGTGCATTGTTTATTTGGGGAAAAGATGACACCAGGATGTACTATGGGAAGACGACAAGCCTGTCTAGGCAGTGTGAGGTTCTGGGCAATGTTCTGCTGGCAAATGTTGGATCCTGACATTCATTCCGATGTAACTTTGACAGGTACCACCTACCAAAACATTTTTGCAGACTAAGTACACCCCTTCATGGCTATGGTATTCCCTGAAGGCAGTGGCCTCTTTCAGAAGGATAATGCAAACTGCCACACTGCAAAAATTTATGATTGGTTTGAGGAACATGAAAAGGAGTTCAAGGTGTTGACTTGGCCTCCAAATTCCCCAGATCTCAATCCGATTGAGCATCTGTGGGATGTGCTGGACAAGCAAGTTCAATAGAGGCCGGACCGCGCAACTTACAGGACTGAAAGTATCTGATGTTAACATCTTGGTGTCAGATACTGTACCACAGGACACCTTCAGTGGCGCAGTGACCACTGGCAGATAGGGACTGAGCCAACACCACCTCCCCCAGGCATCAAAATGAAAAAGGACATTAGGGAAACGACATTTGGAACTTCCTCATAACAGCACGAGGCTCAGAAGTTGACTGAGATAGACAAAAATACCAGCATTTTTCATCAGACGGGTGTTTCACTGATAATGACATGAGGCCTAATCACTCCAGTTGGCAAACCATTTTTTCATCAACTTTCCACTGTATTCTATTGCTTTGAGATGATACAGATCCACATTAATGTTTGTTACCCATCGCATCTAACGTCTAAAACACAGCACAGATTTAGAGCTGGGAGGAGAGCATGGTAACAATGGGAAAAGCTAAAGGAGAAGACAAGTGCCACCAAAGGACAAAAACAGAAGCATCTGTAAGAAAGAAGACAGCGAAACAATGACAAGTGGATTGCATGGGATGAGTCTGAGATGGGGTGTGCATATAAGCCACACGTGCCATGTGGTGATTAGGGCAGGCCTTCCTGACAGTGCGGACCGGGCTTTCGTGAGGGGGGGGTCGGTTTAATTGCACATTGCCACCAATATGGACTGGGACTAATGCCCAGACTAAGATTTGGGGAGGACAGACCCTAAGGGGGTCTGGGAGATCGGAAGGAAAGAGACAACAAAATCAAGCTAAACAGCAGTCGAGAGATAAAATCAACCGGAATGGCAAAGCAAAGTGATAATCATTACTGTACCTCTGTTATATCCATATTCCAGTCTGGTGTCAAATAGAACTCCTGTAGAACTCCTCTGGTGACACAACACTGCTGCATTCTGCCTTTTTAGTTACATTTTCCATGTGTAAAAACACTCCCAGATGTGAGAAGCGGCACGATAAATATTTAATTGCTCTGATCGTCAGTCGCAGCGTATGTCGCTAGTCAGTTGTGCGAAAGCCAAGGTCATTCCCAGTTCATAACTGGCTGTAGATGGTGTGTTATTTTTATGCATTGTTCCTTCCTTGTAGTACATGTTCTCCACGTAACCAGTGGGAAATGGAGAAGGAAGAGCATCACCAGATAAAGCGAGCTCTCTCGCAAGGGTTATCGCATCCTCTTTGAGCTGCTGTCATGTCTGAGCTGTATCTGGTTGTTCCCACATATGAACCGGATTTTCAATGTGAAAGGCCTCTTGGTGTGACCCCCTTTAGGTTTTTATCCCACATGGACTGCATTTGCCGTATAACAAAAAAAAAAAAAAAACTTTACAATACCACACAGCTTTTAGCCCGATTGTCCTGATCCAAGGCACACAACAGGGACACTTCAGTCAAGCCAATTTCCGAGTCCCTCCTTTATTTCTGACAGCTGATTTAGTTATTTCTACATTACTAATCTATTTTTTAAATGCCAGATGGGTCTATGAGGGTAGATGAAGGGGAAAGCTTTTAAGTGCGCGGTGCACTGATTTAGGAATGACAGTCATCGTCACCACATGGCAATGAAGGTCTCAAGGTGGCAGTGCGTTAGAGAGCGATTCTACGGGATTGTTAGACAATCTCCTTCTTTGCAGGTGGCAGTTCTGTGTTTTCCCCTGAAAGGCATGCTTCAGTTAGGTTGGCGAGGGGATCTGAAGCAACTGGGGCTTTGTTTGGGGTGTGGGTTTTTTACGAAGCAGAGGAGAAAAACTAATTCTACAGCCGTGAGGAAATGGACAGGCAAAGCAAGATAGATGCTGAACTCTGGGACAGGTAATAACACCTCTGCTGTCAGGGCAGAAGGGCGGAATATATGATCATGACCTGAAATAAGAGAATGCAAGGGTTTTTTTTTTTTAACAGGTCACATGATCACATGATTCCACACCACTCATGTGGACTGCGGAGGGCCACTGGAGATGGAACCCACACAAACCTGCAGGCAGGGAAGCGGTGCTGCTGGGGTGGTGATCAGCGTTAGCTTGCCGATAACTGAAGCAGTTCGTACTCCTTAGATGTTTATCTTGAATGCTGTTTGTTTACGAATTACTGCCGCTTGAAAGTTGCACTCGTGTGCTGGAACGCGCTTGCAGACACCGCCCTCCCTGCTCCGGTGTTTGTGTGCCAAGCTGGTTAACAGATGGAGGCATGACGTCTGCTAAATTGGGGAAGGATCCATGCCAGTCGACGCCATTTCAGTTGTACACTGAGAATCGGTCCCCTGAGTTATAGAGATTACACATCTCTCTACCTTTGCACCGCATTTCCTTCATAAGTTATCCTACACCCAATACTATTCATGAAGCAATTCCAGCACAAAATTGCCACTGGCACCAGATAGTTCCTTTTACTAAATATGTCTATGTTTTTATAAATAATTTGAAAAATACAATGTGATGACCTAGTGCCAGTCTGAGTTAAGTGCTTGAAGATTAAACAGTGCTCTCATTAACTCAGATATGTTGGTAAAAAAGCTGCAGTATTATCTGATGCCTCAAAGGAGCTGTTTTGGATCTGGTCTACATCAGAAATATTTTAATGACCAAGTCAATGTTGAACTTCAGCCATTTGGACATTTGGGGAGAGACCCATTTGACCTTTTTAATTTGAGTGTATAGGACTTAGAGGAACAAATCAGAGGGGCATTATAAAAAATGTATAGACAGAAAAGGTTCAGTTTATCTTCACATATAACAATTCTAGAAATTGTTTTACAAACCCCACTTATTTTTAGCAGGACTTGTTTTCAAAACCACTGGCATTTTATAGGATGAAAAAGTAAAACCTAGAGTTATTATAAACTGGTCTTTTATTTGATAATTCTTACTGAACCCACTTTGACCACACCCAATAGGCATACACCACCCTAAACACGTTTTAAAAAGTGCAATCATTACATCAGCCTATTCCAGAGGAAGGATAGATTTGACTCCTCCTAATTAAAGACCTCCTTCAGTACCCCCTGAAATAAAGACCCACTGAATTAGAGATCCCCCTTTTGTGAAATCCACGGACATGCTGTCAGTGTAATGAGTACAACTGATAAATGATTTCAATGGCATTTCAAATGTATTATGCAAATAAAAACTATTTTTAAAAACAAATACTGTTTATGCAACTAATTTAAATTCAACGAATTAACAGATTTGTGTGTTCTCCCCATGGTGTGTTGATTTATTCTCACAGCCAAAAGAAATGCTGTTAGGCTAATTGGCGTCTCTAAATTGCCCGTAGTGTGTGTGTGTGTTTGTGTCCCACAATGCACTGGCACCTGCCTGGGCCACACCCAGGCCTGCCCTGTGCTGCCCGCCAGTGACTCCAGACCCCTCTGTGCTTAAGGGTTGAAGGAAATATTCTTTCATCTACAGATTTCAAAAGTGTTATGAAAATGACTGGCATAGGGAAGTCAGACACACACTGCTGGCTTCTCCGAGTGACTCGAGGGCATGGCGACCCGGTCCTGTCCAGACGCTTGAGTCGGGGAGGACAGAGCTGCTGCCAACATGTGGACGAAGAAGGCAACATTAGAATTTAAAATGGGCTGTTTTTCTCCCCTCTCCCTGCGAGGTGAGGCCCGGTTACCTCATGTCTGTCTTTTTCTCTCCTAATTGGACTATAAATATCAAAGGTCTTATTGTTCTGAAAGTGTGAGAGGGAGAAAGAAATCAAACAGGGAACCATTTCATTCATTTCATTAATATAGATTTAGACATAAACACACAATTATTGTAAAATATTTTAATATGCATACAAAATTAAGACTCCACAACTGACTAAAAAATGTGGTTGGGAGATGGATCTAAGCATAAATGGATGACTGTATTGTTTTAACCCAATTTCCAACCCCATAGGCTTCATATCCTCATCATGACAAAACCCTAATCCTAACTAAAACATCCAGAACTCCTACCCAGCCCTAACCTTAACCATAAGTAACCAAACAAAATACGAGACTTTGGGCATTTTTATTTTTTTAATGCATTCACAGATTTTTGGAAAATTGAGTTTGGATGCATGTAATATAAACATGACCTACACACATACACATACACATGCACAGACAGACAGACACACACACACAGACAGACACACACACGCACAGACAGACACACACACACATACACACACAGACAGACACACACACACACGCACAGACAGACACACACACACAGACGGACACACACACACACATACAGACTCAGCATCTACACTGCAGCCAATGCCTAATGACCAACTTTAACATACTAAGCTGTCTAGCCAAATATAAGAGAACACCGTTGAGTACAGGCCTACTTACAAGAGAATTTTTTTAAGTGGGTAAATACAAAATACTCATCATGTGTGCATCTGTGTGTCAGCGTTCCAGTTTTCCATGCTGGTGTGACTGATGAAATGCGCTGCCCTCTAATCCCGCGTAATCCCGTCCAGTCGCAATCTGCTCGCCCCCAACTCATGGGCTTTCATGTAGGGCCACCACCGCATTGACATAATTTCATAAAATATTACTATAGATGCTCTACTGTATAAGGATAATAATTGTCGTAGCTATATATGCGAATCACAGTATTACATAAAACCGCTTCAGTGTGACTACGAAGCAGCGAATGCAGTGTAAGTATGTTACAGCCACCATGTGATCAAAAGCGCATAAAATATTGAAATCACAGGCTTTCTTTTTTTTTGCAAATCGCTCATCGAAAACAAATAAGATGTTCAGCAGCACCAGTCTGTCAGTGAGCACTGATGCAGACGTGGAACTGGGCGACCAAGCCCGTAGTCTCCATTCATCTGTACTTGTAAAATAGTTATAAAAGAGACACCTGCTGTGGGCGTAAAAAAAATAAATAAAAACAAATAATAAAAACTACATATAGAAGACAATGCCTGGAAGCTAGGGGTGGGGTCTGTGGAGAGCGAGCGTGTCCCGGAGGTTATAACCGAAGCGATTATTGCTGCGTGGGGGTTAGACGTACGCGTCCCGAAAGGAGACATCCAGCCCCCAGGAGCGCAAGCCGGCAGTCCGGTGCAATCCGCCCCCCAGCCCAGCCCAGCGCAGCGCAGCTGCCATGCAGCCGCCCGCCGTCCCAGGCGCATCCACAGGAGACGTCGCCCCAAAACTTTGGACTTAGATTTGGATGCGCACTTCGCTCCCGATCTCCGTCCGCCCTCCGGCCAGGTGAGTCTGCAAATTAACCTGCTTTACACCCTTAGATGCTGGACTGATGCTTTGCATAAATTGGCGTCTACATGCCGTCTTTATTTGACTATCGAGGTATGTAATATATAATTGTAGGTTAAATGATAATTGCTAGAATCATATAGCGGTGAGTGAATTTTATCAGACAGCCAGATTATTTCGGGTGGCTTGATAATGGTCTCGGTGCTTGTTGATTTTATGATGTTAAACGCGCAGTTTACTGATTTTTGTAGATGTAGATGTAGAGGTGTTACTTATCACGATGCCCGGGGTTTAAACGATTCGCTTGTGCGGAGTCTGTTTTAATTAAAAAGTAAATATTTAATCGTTCAGATGATTTTTGGTTTGCAAGATAGTGTCTTCCACAGATGGCTTTTTATAGGCATTTAGTCAAATTTTACAAAATGTTTGGTTTTTGCGGGTGTCATAATCTAACCCGAATTTAGCTCCAGCGAGCGACACCTGTCCGCAGTTCCTCCGGATCTAGCCAAATCGGAATGCGGCGAAATTTAATACCAAATCCCCATCCTAAGTTTAATACAAGTTCGCACGTTTTAAAATGTCGTTTCCTGAACGATGCCTGCAATTTTCTCTCCCTTTCGCGGATACAAGAAAATCAGTATCATACATCAGCCCCGGGGCCCCAATCTAAACTCAGACTGCACCGTATTCCCAGACCTAGACAGAAATTAGCACTATATATCCACTTAAAAGTGCACTTTTCTTAACGAAAAATCGAATGTCTTGTTCTCTCTCTCGCTCTGTTGTGCAATTCACCAAACCACAGGTACACATGATGTATGTATCTATATAAGGGGGCTGTGAACTGGCCAAACGACACAAAGCAGCTGGCCAGGTTAATTTGTTATTTATGAATTTGCTGGTTTAATTTATTTAATATTTTGACTGACCGCACAATAGATGGACATCCTGTCAAGGGTGAACCCCAACTGTGTCCTAAGCCGCCTCGGAGAGACTCCTAGTGAGTGTTTTGAATCTGGCTGGATGGATCTTATGACTGTACACTATTTGTGTGTCACCCGGCAAATGGTGTGTCAGGCGTGGATTAATAAAGTCCCTCACATGACAAAGAACATCACTACACTTTCTACTGCGTTGGGATTTTCTGTCACCTATATCTGATTATATATGTCCTTTAAATTGGTTGTAATCTTTTAATCTAAGTTAATTTATCCATTAGCAGTTGTAAAATGTTCTGCATTGCCAGACTTACTGTTTCCTTTCTAGTACTTGTCATATGACAAGAATGGATAATGTTTTAAGTGCTGTTTTTGGCTTGCACATGGCTTAGAATCTGAGTAGCAGAGGTACAAAAGCACATGGTCTTTCTTATATATTTACTATTTTTATTATTTACTATTGTATATATATTTAACTTTATCTTTTTTTGTATCATATCCCCTGTTTTTTTGTTACTGTACTGATATATAGTTTGAAATCCAATAATGGAGCATCCCTGATCCTGCTTTGCCATTTTTATGGGTGGAGATCAGCTCTTTATTCCTGGGACCCTGAGTCATGCCAGCTGGACCACCTCCCCCACATGGTGGTTTGCTGTTCTCATGACTAAAACTTGTGCTGTTTCTCAGACTTTCGTTTTCTGGAGCCATACTTTTGTGAGCATGTTAAATCATGTTAAAACCCCGCAAAGTACCTTCTGTTGTATCCTCTAATAAAACCTGAACCTGAATTGTTCCACTACAAAATAAATGGCTGAAACTGTAATCCCCAAAAGGGTCGGCCAGGCAGCTAGACTGCAGTTAGGCATCCGAGCAGCAGGTGTTAATTTTGATCATTTCTGCATCATTTTCCATGTTGCATCAGTGTCCCACTGGCCTCTGGCAGGCAGTGAGCCCACTGACAATCAGAGAATGTTTAGCTGTCTGCTGGAAGTACTACACCATGGGTTTTGCTAGGTGATTCGCCTTCCTTCCCTACCCAATAGAGCATCTGGAAACTCTGGAAACTCCACCACCTCCTCCAGGTCTCCTATGTGATGCTTGAGGGCATCGACATGGGAAACTGGCCTGAGAAGTTCCTGGTTTGGATTCCTCCTAACATCACCCCTCTTCTCCATTTCCTTCTCTCCGTCTGTCTGGGGGCCTCCTGGCCTGCTCCTCCCGCCTGGCTCTCCCATGTAATATCTGCAGAGCCAAACCATCGGCCTTCTCCGAACCCATCCATATTCTGCCCCTCTGCTTGGCAAAAAATGTAGCAACAGGTTGGGCCCCTCCCCTCCAGAAGACCCCCTGCCAGCTACCCCCAGAATTCCTTAACAAAAATTATTCATTTCTTTCTGTTTTTAGGCTTCGGTCCCACACACTTGTGCCAAGTCTGTCGCTGAAAATAAAGCTGTTGTTTGCCGACGGCTCCCTTCCGAAATACAGCGCTATTCTGTTCTGCGTGTCCCAAAGCTGGCCTCCGCTGCCTGCTTATGCCCCGTCTGTCTGGTAAATATCCGTCTCCTCATCCGTCACCTCCGGACGAGCACCGTGTGTTGGGGCCCAGACCTAGGCCACCAGGAACCTAACTAACTGGGAGGTTATACCTCTCTCTCCACACTGTCCTCAGGATGCTATGGCCTAATTAAAGGTTTAAGCTGCACGTTATACGTTTTTAAACCCACAGCCGGCAGAGGGGGAGAACAACCCGACGTGAAGCAGAGTGCTTTTAAAAACATGTACTGCACTCCAAGTCACGTATACCACCGTTACTACTTGTTTGGCATACATGTTTGTACCGAATTACATTATTTTGACGTTTATGAGGCAATAACACATTTATTAGTAGAACTACTTTCTTCCACCAATGATAAAATGTTTACATTTCATTTCTGCTCATTTTGAATTGTGCTCTACATCTAGAATTTTAAGTAACATTAGTTAGAATTAAAGATTATAATAGGTCATTGACTTCAATTAGTATTCACCTGGTTGGCTATATATGTGTAGTTATAGGAAATTAATGAGCACCCTTCCGACCAATCAGATTAAAGAAATCAACAGCGGCATGGTATAAGTGTTTTTAGTTGCTGAATACTGGGAACATGTCACCTGAGCCACATCTGTTACTTCTTTCTGATAAATTCTGGCTGTCTACTTTCTTACTGAACGTTTGGATTTTATTTTGGAAAGGAAGCACACAGGTTTACATGTAATCCATTTAAATTCCTCATCACGCTGCGGTCAGCAGTGGCTCTCACCTCACCGCAGAGTATGCCCATTTGTGCCACTTTCCCTTGAGACTTGTCTTTTATACCTGTGGTACCGGAGACACAGATGGTCCCCTTTCATGCCCCACCCTGCGCTCGACAGCTTTTTTTTAAGCCCCTAAAAGGTGATTTGTGTTTGGGTGTCTGGAAGCCTTGGGCAGCCTGGATGTAAGCCGGATCCTGATAAAGTTATGATAGTCAGAGTATCTTATGTAGGTTATGATGTAAATATTTAAAAACTTTCTGTTTTTTTCTTGTTGTTAAAGGCCAGTAGGGTTCTTTCCTGTGGTATTATCTGAGTGAATAAGCCATAAGCAAATAAAAACAGCAAAAACCTATAAATAATAAAAAAATAAATCACTTTGAAGAAGCGTGTTTTCAGAGGTTCTTGGGCCTCTCCTCGATGTAAGATGCTGCCAATCATGTGAATGACCACACAGCATTCAAGGCAAAGGAGACCTGCAGGCATGAGGGAAGGTGAGATTAACACTGCCTAAGTGTAATTTCTGTGTAATCTGGTGGGGAGGGAATCGGGATTTTATTGGCATTCAGGTGTTTTAACACATCACAGTGTAATGCTTTTTCACACAGCCCACGTCAACAGGATTGACTTCAGCAAGATTTGTTTATGAATTCACAGCCACCACAAGCTGTTTGGGTGGGGATACAGGGTGGTCGAAACGTTCGAGTGTAAGCAGGGAATCGCAGTTAAGCACGGACGGCTGCTGCTTACTTTCCTAGGCAGAACCTGCTCACTTTGCCTTGCCTCATCAGCCTTGATGTCAGCAAACACCAGCATATCTCTATCTCGCTTCTGGGAGTCTGGGAATCGGCACACATTTCCGGGATGTTCCGTGTCCTGCTGGGTGGTCTCCGGGGAAAAACCAATTTCACCTGGGCCTTTAACTCTTACATTGAGTTGTTTTGCTGATACTCTTAGCAAAGACAGAGTTTCCCTGGATATCCAGCCAGCCAGGCTGGGTTGGTTCTAAGAATCAAATAGATGAATCTTTGCATATTTGATCAAGTGTGCAAATGACTGATTCTGTTTGTTGATTGTTTATTAGATAGGGGCTTCTAGACACTTTTAAAAAATGTCTCTGTGGGTCTGGATGAGGCTGGGAGCCTTTTATTTAATTGCTTGTTTATAGGGCATGGCTGCAGCTGTGCTTTCCTTTTTGGCATATTGAGAGAAAGCACCAGGTGCCTTCCCCATTGTGTCTCCCTGTTCCGCTTCTGGGCATCACTGCAGCGCTTGCTGGAGGTGACCCAGTGTGGCTACACATTAGGGAGCCGAACTCCACGGCACGAGGCGAAGCATCCACACTGTGCCCCCGGTGGGCGGTGAGAGAACGACCCCGTTAACTGGTTTTTAATGTTTATACCAACTTGGCAACATTAGTCAGAGGACTGAAACCTCTGGGCTGCGAATCGAGTCCCTAATTTTGAGAGGGAAGCAGAATATTGTCATCTCCTCAATTTCTGACATTTTTAAAAACATGAAAATGGTGTTTGGACTGAGATTTGGACTGTCACATCATCTCATTCACCTACCTTACATGCTTTAATGAAGGTGTCTTATATAGATTCTAACCCTATACAGCTTCCAACCCTAACAGACTGTATGTATGAGTGGACCTCTTTCTTCCTGCCCACAGGACAGCACTAGTACCGTGTTCGCGAGTATGTGCCGTGTAAAGTGGAGGATCTGTACTCGGTTTGCCATGATTCGGACCTCACATACAGTACTGTGCAAAAGTCTTAGGCCGTCAAAATGATCTTCAAATCACCTTCATGTTGGTGTAGAACTATAATGTTATGTCTGTCAAAGCCTGCCAGCGTAGTCATTTCAAAACCTCTCCTACAGTCACCACAGTATTTGCAGCAACCATCCACTACACCCATGTATTTTTTCACTTAACCACCAACACACCTCCTATGGCTAATCAATACCTCGTTGACTTTTGCTAACCAAATAAATTAATGGATTAAGTGAGCTGTGGTGTTCATCTAGCCATCCAACAAGGCGTTAGTAACTTTCTGGAGAACAGAAGAAATTCTTGTTAGTCTCCGTTGTGTCACTTTTAATTTGCGTATGTTCTAATGTTAATTTGTGTTTTTTTTTGTTCTGAGCAAATATGCACTTATGTCGTACGTCACTGTGCCTTGCCGGGGGCGTGCTCCACATTGTCCAGTCGGGCGTCTGCATCCGGAGAATCTCTGCTGATCTCTGCAGAATCGAGTCCTCTGAGGAATGTGCTGTCTGGCGAGAGAGGGGCAGAGCATCTTGCCCGAGCAAGAGATCTGGCCCACTTGGTAGCGTTTCCAAAACCGCTTCATCATTTCAGAGTAGTATTTCAGCAGTTTTACACACAGAAAGTACAAGAAAACCTATTACCTGGGAATTGTGCATGCTTGATTTTTGGCTGCGTGCATGAAGCTTTTAAGGCTTAATGGTAGGTGATGTTAATGACGTATAAATCCGGCTTTAGTTCGCTTCCCCCCCGAGCTGTTGGAGGTGAAAAAAGGGAGGAAGCTGTATGTTAATTTCTTAATTAGTTTTGACAGTATACTTATTTGCATATTTACCTTCTTCTTACTTATTTTCAGGAGAGGCGATGTAGTTCTTAGATAATACATGTAGATCCACTCAAGGTCAAACACTGGATCTCCATCAACTTAAAAATTTTTAACAGGAAAATTATCAGTGAGCTTTAAAATGTGTTGCCATCCATTTATAGGACCAAGACTCATTCTTTGACTTGTCAAGAGTAGGGATTGACAGAGATGTATTTAGCAAATGCTTTTCTTCAAAGCATCATTCCAGCAATGATCAGAGTCAGTCAGTGTCCATAGAGCAATCAGAGTTGAGGACCTTGGGCCTAAGTCCTCACTTATACCATGCCGCTGTTATACCATGCCGCTACAAGGTTTGACCCAGTGACCTTCTAATCACAGACACATGAGGCAGCCCACAGAGCCTCACACTCCCCATGGTGACCCTACCACTGTCATGGTGAAGAACATCTTAGGGGAACACCCCCCACCACCACCACCCATTTTTATGTGTGTAGAGGTTACATTTCAGAAGTTGTAGTTATGGCAACTGGCACGAGACCCACATGATGATGAGAAGACTTCATAGAACAGGTGGAGAATAGCTGACTACTGTTGTTTCTGCAGGAGCTGCAGTGTATTTGTTTTACAGTGTTGTGATGGGTTTGCGAATTGTAGGTAATTTTATTTTAGTTGAATGAGCGAGTTGGCACAGAGGACACTTATGGCTCCTCCTGGTCACTCTCCCTTCTCCCGCTTTACCTCTACTTTTTTACATAAAACCACCCCCTCACCAAAATGTGCATTAACTAACTATACAGTCAGAGAGATCAGTGAACAGCAGAAGGTCAAAAGTAACATGGCAGCGAGCGGGGTCAAAGGTAACCTTACAGCGAGCGGGGTCAAAGGTAACTTTACAGCCAGCGGGGTCAAAGGTAACTTGACAGCAAGCGGGGACAAAGGTAGCATGACAGCCAGTGGGGTCAAAGATAGCATGACAACCAAAGGTGTTAAAGGTAACATGACAGCGAGCGGGGTCAAAGGTAACATGACAGCGAGCGGGGTCAAAGGTAACATGACAGCGAGCGGGGTCAAAGGTAACATGACAGCGAGTGGGGTCAAAGGTAGCATGACAGCGAGTGGGGTCAAAGGTAGCATGACAACTAAAGGGGTCAAAGGTAACTTGACAGCCAGCAGGGTCAAAGGTATCAAGACAGCCAGTGGGGCTGAAGGTAGCATGACCGTAATATTGTTTCGGGTGCCAGTCATGGAAATGTGTGGAGAGGCAGAGTGTGGGTGATGGTATTGAGTTCCCAGCAAAGACTGAGCGTATTATCCTTCGTCAGAGAATGGCACGTATCACACTGACACGCACACACCCTTTTCATTGTCAGACATGTCAGTGTCATGTAGTCATCATCTCTTTCTCCCTCTTTCCTCCAGTTCTCACACAATGCCGATGTCGCTGTGCTCCTTATCTCTCTCCTTTAAATCTCTCTCTGAGTCCCCCTTAAAATAACCAGAACTGTTATTTATAGGCCGGTCGCTCTTAAAAAGCAGGCAGAGAAACAGACACGGTAGCAGAGTAGGGCAGGGAGGAGGGGGGTGGCATTAGACCCAAAGGCCGAGGCTACGGGGGGTGGGGGTGTGGGGAGGAGCAGTGCTGGACACTAACCCCTGGGTAAGTGCCTACTAGTCTTCAGAGGTAAGACCTCCAGTAACAGGGTCCCACCATGCTCTAGATCTGACGTGGACTCCAGAAGTATGTGGAGGCAATGACCCCCCCCCCCCCCCCATCCCCTGGCCACAGTGTGTCCCGCTCACCTTTTCGGCAGGTACAGGACGGCGAGTTCCCAGCGTGTTCTGTCCTGCTTTCTGGACAGCTTTTTGGTCTGCCATGTCACCATAGGGGAGGGAGCGTAGGGCGATCAGGACGTGCTGCCCTGAACGTTTCCATTAAATAATGTTGCGCAAATAATACTTGCCATTTGTCATCTCACTAGATCTAGTAAATAAAGTCTACTAAATCTAGTAGCTATAGATCAGGGTTTCCCAACCCAGTCCTCGGGGAATTCTGGACAGTCTGCGTTTTTGCTCCCTCCCAGCTCCCAGCCAATCAGGAACACCGAATACCTGGTACAGGCACGCTGGGAGCTGGAAGGGAGCAAAAACGTGGACTGTCCGGTGTTCCCCGAGGACTGGGTTGGGAAACACTGCTCTAGATGAACTAATTATCATTTTATCTTATGTCCTATGTATCTACTTATTCTCAAATTGTTTTCATTGCAACTCCCCGCAAAACCACCTCAAGCAAGCATAAAAACTTTTTTTGATATTTAAAGGTTTTTTTCCTTTTCTAAATTTGACTGATTCCATTAAGGTTTTTTTTTTTTAGTTCCCATCTTCAAAACGCACAAAATCTAGGTCATTGGAAATGCCGGTAGTGTGCCGATGTGCAGAATCCGGGCTGGTAGATGCTTGTCGGTTTGGCATGTCTCCCAGGAGATGGGTCCTTCAGGAGGGACCAGCTTTCCCTTCGTCGTATCCCATTACCGGCTTTGCTGTGAGTCTCTTCATCGCCCATGCAACTGTTGCCTTGCTTCTCTTCGGGGACCATCTAACTCTAGACTTGATCTGGGAGATTGCTGTTTCAAACGGAGCGGTTTTGTCAACAGAATGTTCCTCCGTGAGAAATGAAGCAGATAAATCCAGCGGGACAGAAAAGCGTGCTTTACACGAGGACTCCGATAACCCACGGCTCAGGACGACGTGGCAGTAGGAGCCAATCCCACAAAGACATCATTGACGGGCTTCTGTCTTCGTGCATGACCTCCCATTTATGGTGGGGAGGTTAGCGTCTCTCTGGTTATTTCCCAAGAACAATCCGATGCTTTTGACGTGTTCGTGAAGCGGACCTCTCCCTTGAAGCTTGCAGGTTTGTTTATCTTCACATCCTTGCCATGGGCCTCTTTATTTTTCTTCACTCTGTTCCACCCCCCCCCCAACATCTCCCAGTGCACCCCCTCCAGTTATATCCCCCCACTTCACTCTTCCCTGTTCCTCTCAAGCTCCGTCAGTCTCAGGGGACTTGCTGACCCAGTTTGTGTCAGAAGGCAGGCTCTTGCTGTGTACACGCATGTCCCCTTGTTGACTTCGCTGAAACTGCTATGGAATGGGGGAGGGGGGGTCCTTCCCTTCGTAGTACCTATCATCTGATATATTTCACAGCCTGTGCCAGTGAGGAGGCAGGTTGCATCTTCTGTACATTTCAATGTCTGTTCCCCTGTCCACGTGCTGATTGATGAGAATGTGGACCTTCTGCTTAACTGGCGCTGTGTAGATATGCTTCATCATAAGTGCACTAAAAATGGAAGGGCAAGATCCCGGAAGGCGATGGTGTCCATGTCCCCTTTTTCAGGTTCTAAGTGGCCCTTTTCAGCCAAAGACGGTCATACAAAGTTTCCCCCAGTCAGCAGGATTGACCAAGCTGGACGCGCCTCCCGCCCCCTCCAGCTATCAGGCTCTGCAAAGGCAACAGGCTAGCAAACTCAGAACAACAAATTTATAAACCAACTTCTGTCCACTATATGGACACAATAACTGGGACTCACCCCTTAATCAATGAATTCAAGTGTTTCCTTCAGAGCCAATGCCACAGGATTATAAAACCAAGCACAAAGCCATAGGCATGGAGGATGACTAATTATTAGCCTTGGAGTTTTATGTCCAAGACCAGCCCATTTTGTCTTCTCTGTGGGGGAACTTTGATACCACAATTCAAGCCTTATCATCACGTAAATTTATTACTGACATTTCAAGAAGAAAAGAAATACTAAATAGCACATTGAACTATTCAAGCAGCCTTTTTTCAGCCCGGCCCGGTCACCTTCTAACATCCATTGTTTGAGAAACTTCCAGTGATCTGCAACAACAAGTTATGGCACAGCGCTCACTCCATGCTAAATGACAAGTGATTTCACTGATGCGCGTGCCCCAAATTTGTGCATTTCTATATGCAGAGCAGTCATGGTCTGTGCATCACAGAAGTCATTGGTTAACATTCTGAAGCATTGTTATAGAATTGTTACATTGTGCAGTTGTTTTGCTTGCAACTCGCCCAATGTGACACCTGTCAAATTATTTCGTTTCTGACCAGCACAACGGCTAATCTGAATCTCTTGATTGGCCACTCCGGGCCTGCCTAGCCGTACTGTCAGGCTCATAAGCATTTGTGAAAGATTTGGTCGTTCTGAAGAGCTCAGTGAATTCAAGCATGGTACTGTAATAGGATGCCACCTTTGCAATAAGTCAGTTAGTGAAATTTCATCCTTGCTAGATATTCTACGGTCAACTGTAAGTGGTGTTATTGCAAAGTGGAAGCATTATAGGAACAACAGAAACTTGCGTAAATACGCGTAAAGAAACTTGCAGAACGCGTAAAGTAACGGAGCCGGGTCGTCAATTGCATAAGAGGCGCAGAGTGCATAAAAGTCACCAACACTCTGTTGACTCAATAACTGCAGAGTCCAGACTTCCTCTGGCATTAATGGCAGCAGAATAACTGTGCAGCGGGAGCTTCAGGGAATGGGTTTTCATGGCCGAGCAGCTGCATGCAAGCCTCACATCACCAGGCGAGATGTCAAGCATTGGATGGAAAGGTGTAAAGCACACCGCCACTGGACTCTGCAGCAATGGAGATGTGTTCTGTAGACTGACAAATCATGCTTTTATGTCTGACAGTCTGATGGATGAGTCTGGGTTTAGCGGATTGCATTGTGCCGGGTTTGATGGAGGAGGGATACTGGTATGGGGTTGTTTTTCAGGGGTTGGGCTTGGCCCCTTAGTTTCGAGGGACGGGAACTCTTATTGCCACAGCATACCAAGACATTTTGGACAAATTTATGCTTCCAGATTCCAGTATGACTGTGCCCTAGTGCACAAAGCTAGGTCCATAAAGACATGGTCGGCTGAGTGTGGTATGGAAGAACTTGACTGGCCCGCACAGAGCCCTGACCTGAACCCCAGTGAATACCTTTGGGATAAACTAGAATGGAGATTGCGGGCCAGACTGTCACGTCCAACATCAGTGCCTCACCTCACAAATGCTCCTCTGGATGAATGGGCAAAAATTCCCGCACGCACACTCCAAAATCTCATAGAAAGCCTTCCCAGAAGAGTGGCAGCTGTTATAGCTGCAATGGGGGGTACCAACTCCATATTGATGCCTGTGGATTTAGAATGGGATGTCATACAAGTTCCTGTAGGTGTAATGGCCTGGTGTCCCAGTACTTCTGTCCATATAGTATAGCTTTACTAGTACATAGTATATATAGTATAGCTAGTATAGTATAAATGTAAAGATGGTATTTTTCGTGGCGACTGGGCCCAGCAATGAGTCATGCCTTCCTGTTAGCGTGAAGGTCTTAAAGAGGTCTGTTATATAGAAGATATCAGGCGTCTTGCTAGAAATGGAGGTACGGGAGTCTGTGAAGCCTGCTGCCGGGGTCAGCTGGAGTGAGAGCGGCGCTCTGTGTGTGGGAGCCCAGCCGATAAACTGCCTCTATTTTAAACCGTGATGTGCATCGCAACTGGATAGAAAGGCTTCAGCCGACCGTGACAAGGCCATGGGGCAGCCGGCGCACACCGGAGCTGGTAGAAGGCTGACTTTGGGGCCTTGGCATCTGTGGTTGAGAAAGGGGTCAGAATATGGGGGTGGAGTAAGACACCTAGGGAGAGAGGGGGGCAGTGTGGCCCTCTGAGTGCCCCCGGATGAACTTTCTGTCGGTTGTGGGTTCCTGTGGCATAGCAAAGCCTTCATATTCTGACAGAAAGCTTGTCTGATACGGTGAAGTGGGCTTACGGGGCCACAAAGTACAAAAGCACAAAACTACTCACTTGCGTGTGACCGGTGTGAATATTTAACTTTAACTTAAGGAAGCAGATTAAACGACTGAGCTGCATTTTCGGTGTGACTGTTAACTCAGATCATTTCCCCTGTAACTGCAGGACGTCACGTTCATAATGTGTCTAATGACGGTAATGAGCAGCACATGTTGATGAAACCCAAGCGTCCTGTTGTAAGACAGACACAGGCACGGATCTCAGTGGAAGCGGAAATGAGTCTGACCCCGTAATCGATTTATATGATGGGTGAGAGATGGGATTTACTCATCAACAAGGGGAGCAGCTATTTACCAGGAAGCTGGAGTCATTATACTTAGCGGGGGAATGGAGGGATACTCTCCCTGCTTGAAATCAGTGAAATAAGAAATGCAGATGAGATGCCGTGTCCCTGGTGGACAGCGTTTATGTAGAAAGGCACTTTGATGTGCTACATTAAGACCAAAAGGAGGATGGGTTGAGGGTAACACTGAGAGAGACCAATATCCACACACAATATCCACTGTCCAAATAAAGCTACTTCCTCGATTTTACTAATGAGTCACTGAGAGCGCTAAAATGGCCAGGTAATATCAGTAGTGCATTTCCCATGTGGGCTGTGGTAATTCTGGGAAGTTCTGGACACTCTGAGCATCTACTGGTATGTGGGGCTGAAGCGATGGCTCACACTCCTGGATCTGTAAGGGCAAAGATTGTGTGGATTGGATAGAGGCTGTCAGCGGGCTCTGGAGGCAATCCTCTGTCTATCACTGCATCTGATTAGTTCGATACCTGAGAAGCTCCGGATTTCAGCTAAAACGGGACTTGCGTCGGTAACGTGCCTCAAGTCAATGAACTCCTTTTTCAGCGAGACCCAGAAAATTTGAAACTTCCTATATGGATTAATGTGTTCCAGTTCTCCTGCCCTTATTTTAATCTGTAACATTAGCCTTTGAACTCGACACATATTATGGGTTTACCAGAGAGGAGAGTTGGTTCAGTATTATGTGGGTGTGTACAGGTGCTCTGTGTATTTGCTGAAAACATACCGTATTTTCCGGCGTATACGACGACTTTTCACACCATAAATAAGTGGGGGGTCGTCTTATACGCCGAGTGTAGTTTAGGGATCGCTAATTATACTATGGTTCCGAGCTCCTGTTGGGCCCCTTACCTCCTCCTCCTGCACACACAGCTTTTAGGTTCAGTTGGACAGAGGGCAGTGGGAAAGCGGTGC
>JAODKL010000128.1:22569729-22580600 GCA_026780765.1 Petrocephalus schoutedeni
ACACGCCTCCGGCCCGCCCCTGTATCTTGTACTGTACGGCTCTCCTCCAGCTCACACATGCGCACTTGAGGCGTACGCCTCTACCTAAGAACTACAAGGCATACGAGTTTAATCCACTTGCACTTATGTTTACGGTACATGTTTGATGACATTCAGCCTTTTGTTTATAAGTGACAGTTTTGCTGCTTTGAATTAAAATTACCATGTTGAAATCAAATCTGGTGTTCTTATAAGTTTTATTTGGTGTGCGGAAGAGGGAGTAGTCTTATACGGCGAGTATATAACAGAATCTATATTTTAACTGGAAAAGTCTTATACGCCCAGTCGTCTTATACGCCGGAAAATACAGTATGTATTTTCAAACCACTCATACTTCATTGTCTCTAGTCCTCTGTTTAAATTTATTAGCAGAAATAAGCACTTATAAATGAAGTAAACAGAGTCTGCATAAAAATAATCCACAGGCCTATTCATTATCTGCACTCGAATGCCCTGTGGTGCATCCAGTTGCCAGGCAAGTCCGAAAATCCTCTCATTAAGAGACCCGATAGACCCAAACACATTTAATTCCACGTTTTCCTTCGATTTATGCCGCATCTTTAAGTAATGAGGCATTTTTCTGCTCCTTTCTTAATGGGCTGTGATACATTTCTGAAATGGTGCATCAACTTTGTGTCATGAGCATTCGGTGGCTGCTTGGAGTCAGAGGACGCCCCGCATTCTGCTCAGATATTCCTAGCTGTTTGAATAGCACAAGATGCCATTTGCTGGCTCTGAGGTTCTTCGAACTGAGAAACGTCTATCTGCATTGCGCCGAAAGCCCCCTGTTTCCATTTTCTGGTCCCCCACGAAAACCGGCTTTTCCAAGGTCTCCGTCCTCATAAAAGCCAGTGACAGGTGCTGGTGTGGACAGACCGGCAATTTCAGCTAATAATGCAGACGTATGACCGTGCCAGAGAGCAGAGAAACAGCCCCAATACCGGGACCTGGGGGAGCTTGTTTAAATTGGGGCTGGAGGCAAAACCCAATTAGCAACAGAGAGAAGAGCAAGAAAGAGCCAAGAAGGAGCTAGAGGAAGGCCAGCTGACACAAATGAAAATCCAAGATGGAGTGGGGAGGAGATTCAACCAAAAGGGGGGGGGGGCAGGTCAGCAGCAGCGGGAGAGAAACATTAAAAACGGATAAGAAATATGGCTCTCGTTAAGTGGCGAATCGCGTGTGGATTCTCACTTGCCAGTTAGCAGTCGACACCACTATTAAGTAACAATTCCATGGGAACTGTAGAACATCAAAGAGGAGAAATAACAAGGTCCATCCCTGCAGCTGTTAGCCTATTGGTACGCTCCGTATGCACACCTCCCCCGCTTCAGCGCCAAATGGGTGCTGCTTTCTCCAGATACCCCGTGCATGCCCTCTATACCATGTGGGAGGAACCCAGGCAGAAAGGTCTCAGGTTAATGGCTAGGACTGCATTCAGACCATGGCCACTTGTTCCGCTGCTGTCCTAGAGGTGTGTGTTTTTGTGAGCTTTTAACACAATCACAGGTACAGTACGCAGAGCTCGTGCTTCACAGAAGCGGGTAAGCTCAGCGAATCACAGCGTGGTACATCACAGCCCGTCTGCCTTCCCCTGGTGTAGTGGCCATTGTCACCTCCATGATGACAATACAGTGTTTGACATCAGCTTTGAGTTCACTGCACTTTATGTCCGTAATGCCTCTCCTCTCATTCATTTGGGCCCTTATGGATTGAATGTACATTCTGATGGTCATTCGGTTCGTAGCTTTGAGATGACAAGCCTTAGAGGACTCTATAGGATGCTGGCCAGCATCTGGCTATGAAGCAGGCATTAACACATCAGGAAAGCTCCTTTACGAAAGAATATACCATCCAGACATGTCGCAAAGGCAGGTCAGGAGAAGAAAAACATTCAACCAGTAACTAATAAGATTTTCTCAGTCCCCAATGAGCTAGGAGCCAGATGAAAATACCTTTGTATGTATTTTTAATATGTTCTTATTCAGATGTTACTCATTTTCATTGCCACCACAGAACACACTTCTCTTTATTAAAGCAATGTCTCTGATGATTTCTGTCCGGTAATTGCCTGTTGTTATGGGCAAAAATGGAAACCTCATAATTCACAACTGCGCTCTTATGAGCAAAGAGGAAATGACTGCTTGAACTTCTGGGAAGGTGGTGATTACAAGGTAACTAGACAAATAACATTAGTGCAGCTCGGAAATGCTTGTTAAATACCTCCTGCGTGCATTTCAAGAAGGTATTCAGTTAATCAGCTTTAAGTACTTAACATTAATTTGTCTAGCACTTGCTTTTGCAGCTTGTTGATTTGGCAAGATGCACACGAGCGAGAATATGGCTGCGGCTAACACCAGCCTCTCAGCCTGACTCTTTGTCCTTTTACGGCACGTTTTCCTAACGTCGACTGTAACCAAGCAACAGATCGCGATCAGTAATTCCGCCCTCTGTGTGCGGCAGAGGGCGGAGGAATCTGACCTCAGACCAGTTTCTGCTGAAATTCTAAGTCTCCACGTCCCTTATAGCAACAGTAGATCTTCATCCAACATTTTCAGTACCTTGGTCAGTACTCTGGGCTTCCCTGCTGAGCATCACGCGAGACATCCTCCTGAATCCTGAGTCTGAGTCTCTCTCTCTGCTTAATACTTTTGTCCTGTTGCTCTTCTGATGCTTACTTGTGGCTTCCTGCTCTGTTCTGGGCAAAGTCTACAATAACTTAGGAATCCTTGAGTTGTCACTTTTTGCCCTGTCTAGGCATTTACCTGTTTTCTGCATTTTTACTAAAATACTGAAAGTATCGTACTCTTATTAAAAAAAAAAAAACTGTATCTCCCACCAGAGCTTTAGACAGATGGTATTCTTGAACCAGTATTGGAACGTGTTCACTGATGGAAACTTCTAAGCACTTATGCAAGTCACACTGGCTAAGGGCTTCTGCCAAATGCTGTGAATGTAAATACTAGTGGTTACCTACATTAGCAAATAGTTAATGGCTTCTGAACAAACTAAGTTAACAGATGATTTATTACACCAGATTAAGCAGGATTCAGATATGCGCGGTTAGGTCAGATCTGGTGTCGGTAATTTGCCGAGATTCTTCAGGATCTGTGCGTGGTGATGGTCGTTAGGGGCCACCTTCTGCATCTCTGCATGGAAGCAACGCAGCGCTTCAGAAGAGCAGAAGCGGGCATCTTGGCCGTCCGAGGAGATGTCCCTTTTAACCTCTGATTCTTTTTTTTATTCCATCGTTGTCTCTTTACAATGTGTACATCTCCCTCACCTCTCACCCATCCGCCTCTATCGTCTCTTCATTCCTCCTCATCAGCAGCCCCCAAAGTCGGTGTGAACCTCCCACTCAAGCGCTTCAAAGCGAGCCGAGCAGCGGCAGATGCTGTGGACCTGAGCGCAGAAGCTCACGGCCTGTCCTGCAGCGCACTGCCTCTCGTTTGCCACTCGTTACAGCATGAAAGATTCCGAGACATATTTTGATCCGGTTCATCATTTACGATTCCTGCCACACAGACAGGATGGACTTGCCATGGTGCTAAACTTGTCGCAGTTGGCAACATTTAAGAAAGAAAAACACCTGCACCTTCACTGGGTCTCGTGTTCGTTTCCCCGTTTTATTTATCCCCAGCAACGAAAGCCCGGCACTTGGGGTGGGAGTTGGCCTATAGGCAGATCATTATAGGTGTAACATCGGAAACTCTCAGTGCAGCTGGTGACTCACTTTTTTTTTACGTCACTCTCTGTCAAAGTCGGCACTTCAACTTTTCCAAACTGGCCACTCGGGGTAAAAACTGGCTTTGCGCGATCGCTAGGCCTCACTCCTCTACCATCCCGAGACACATGCCCGTCCTCAGCGGAGTCCAGATTATAATGATGGCAGTAATTCTGTAGGGATGGCACAGCAGCATGGAGACAGGAGCTTTAAATGTTTGAATTATTTAATAGGAGCAGTGTCTATGTAACTATGTGTATTGCTAAATATACCTGCACCCAAGAAGAAAATAATGTCTGCTTGTTACGGGAGAAGTTATGCGATTTTGGTCAGGAATAATCCACTTGAATTTTCTGTATTTTAACTCAGACTCTCAAATTTGCTGGGTCTCTGTGCATGTAATTTCATAATCCAGTTTCCAGACCAGAATCACATGCCAAAAAAACAGCTACTCCCCTTCAGCAGTTGAATTCATCAGCAAGCCCCTTGACCCCCGCTGACATAGTCCCTGCCTCCCACCCTGCCCCATCAGCTCTGCATGCAGTTTGCATATCTCTTTTATCTGTCTATTCTACTAGGCAATATACATTTTAATATATAAATATTCTTTCCCTTTATATCTATTGATGGTGTATTGCACAGCTCTGCACTGTTTGCACTGTTTTATTCTACTATTTTTTTTTCGGCTTATTGTATATTTCTTCATTCCTGTTTACTGTTGCCTGTACATGTATGCACCAATACTGCCATAACGAAGCGCCGGTACATGCAATTGTACCTGGCCAATAAAGCAAATTCTAATTGGGATTCATTTTGCACCAAGATTTTGCATTGAGATTAAATGTATATGAAACTGTTTCTCTAAGAAATACTACCTGGCGTTGTCTGAAAATACCCTCCAGCTTTGGATGTAACAAGTAGGAAGACCTTGCGATTTAAGAGGATTGCAGAAAATAGCTGCAGTGTCGGTTCCGGCCGTGTGTTTGACTCTGCCTTCTGCTCTGGAGTCCGAGAGTGGCACTCCAGCCCCGTCAGCCTGCTCGGGGGTATGGAGGGCCGCTGACGTGTGAAAAGGCAACAAGGGGAGGATGTGAAACATTCTCACGGTAGAAAGCGTCTGATATAAGAAAAAATCTTCTCGATATATAATACTTGGCAGATATGGGGACTGTTCCCTGTTAAGGGAATGGTCTGGGAAGGGACGTGGGAATCAGGCTGGTGGGAATCCACACCCTGACGCTGATAAACAGGCCACATGTGGCTGATAGCGACACTGCCTGCCCGAATCCTCACAGCATAATGATTTATCACTTTAATTACCCGGCAACGGGCTCGCAGAGAGATTGTGGCACCCAGAGGAGGACTAACTAGTGCCCCTCCACTCTCCGCTGTCTATACCTCCCCCCCCCCACCCCCCATCTCTCATCAGGTCCTTCACAAGCTGAGTTAATATCAATATATAAAGGCTCTTTCCACCCTGATGGACCCTCTGCTTTCAGAGGCAGCCAGAGACGTGTCAGCAATGAATCCAAGCAGATGGAAACCTGGCCCAGGCTGGTCTGGCATGCTGCATAGTGTCCTTAGTAAATGCTGCCGTGAAAGACTATAATCCAGGTGTGTTAAAGTAATAGCCCTGGGTTGTTTTCCGTCTTTACACCTTCTGGTGTGTTTTTGTGTTCTCTCATTTCACTTGAGTGTCTATGTTCCCTAGTCGTTCGATTGTTATTTCCGGTATTTGCATTCGCACCGTGCCGGATGCTCACGCCTCGAGCATCACTGCCTTCCGTCAAACTGCCAGTGATGTTACCTCTCCCGGCCACAGTCAGCGCCAGCAGGGGGCAGATGTGCGCTGCTGCTTTAAGCGGAGCTCACTTATGCTGGCGTGGGCCAATGGGATTGAGGGGCTGAAGTAAACCCAGTGGTTGTTTCCTGGAAATAAATCGGAAAGTAAAGGACAGAGGCTAGCACATCAGGAGCGGGCACATCGTGTTCAGAGCAACCAGTGACACTTAAGTAATTTAATCCAGTGTACCCCAACCCGGCATTCAGGAACTGCTATGGGCACGAGACAGGTAATAACCCAGGATGGGGGGCCAGCCTATCACAGGGCACACTCTCTTATCATTCTTACCTATAGATTTTTTGGCAAGTCCAGTTCATCATAGTATGGTTTTTGGACTGTGTGGGGAAACCAGAGTACCTGGAGGAAACCCCACAACAAGATGGGGTGAAGATGCAAACTCCACGAACCATGAAGCCTGGGTAGGCACTCAAGCCCAGGTCCCAGAGGTGTGAGGCACCATGCTACCCCCCTAGTAAGAAATATACTAAATGTTTTTTTGCTACGCAAAAAGAATTTCAAAGTTATGCTCCAATCACCCGCTGAGGAGGAACAGGAACCGGTTAATGGAAAATTAGACTGAGAATTATGACAACAGCAGATGGGTGATTCAGCATTAGAAGATGAGCTGAAGAAGCTGAAGAGAGTGTTTCTTACTGGTATTGAGTTATGAAACCCTTTTTATTAGACTGGTATTAATAGTCTTTCCAGAGAAATGCAGGTGAATTGTGATACAGGCGGGACAGGTCATTCCCCAGGATGGATTTTTGGGATTTATGAAATATTTTATGAGGGTCTCAAAGTGGTTTATAACTTAACAGTCTATGTAGGGCCGAAAATGAGGGTGGCGCTGGGGCTGCCTGTTGGTGAGTGGAGTTATGCTGACAACAGGGCTATTTAGATCATTTGTATCTCCGCAACAAAATACCCAGCAGCGTCTCTTATGCAACATGTGACAGGGAGAACAAAACGGCAGAGCGGCTGCTGTTCAGGGCTGCTAGTCACCCCGAGGAATTCTCTGATCAAGGGCTGCTAGTGTTGCTAGCTGACCGCCCGCGAACATGAAGATAAGAACCTCACCTCTCCACCCACACACGGCTGCAGCCAGTAGCAGGAGCAGACCTTGAGTATGCCGCAGAAAGAAGTGTGCTTCTGCCACTGGAGAGAACTGGGCGAGTTGCTGGTTTTCCTCCTCCTCCATCTCCTCCTTCTCCATCTCCTTCTTCTCCTCCTCTTCCTCCTTCTCCTCCTCCTTCTCCTTCTCTCTCTCTTTCTCCTCTTCCTCCTTCTACTTCTCCTCCTCCTCCTTCCCCACCTCCTTCTCCTCTACCTCCCCCTTATCCTCCTCCCTCTCTTTCTCCTCTTCCTCCTTCTCCTTCTCCTCCTCCTCCTTCTCCACCTCCTTCTCCTTCTCCTCCCTCCATCTCCTCCTCAGCTGTTCTCTTATGAGCCGTTCAGTCATAACGAGGCGTGGGAGCCTTCGGGCAGCCGCAGAAGTCTGAGAAGAAGAGGCACGGAGAAAGTGCACGGACTGTGAGCGAGTCCGTGCGCACTAGTGTCAAGGCTTACACGTTAAGATGACGCCACTACCTGAAAGGGTCCCAGTCATTAGTCTTGCCAGACTGGCAGAATGTCAACACTGTGAAGCATCAGAAAACAGACTGGTGGGACAGAAGATGAACTGGTAACAATGATAGGACATCAGTTTGCTCCAGACAATCAAAACTGCTTTCAGCCACAAATCATACTGAAGAAGGCTGGTACACTCCCATAGTCAATACTCACAATGTTAGAAAATAATACTCTTATTATTAGGAAACAATACTCACAGTGTTAGGAAACAATACTTACAATGTTAGAAAACAATACTCTTATTTTTTAGAAAACAATACTCATAATGTTAGAAAATGATACTCACAGTGTTAGAACAAGTCAGTCTTTTAGTGCTGGAGGAGAAGTAGGTGACAAGATGAGGTTTGAAAAACCAGTAAAAACAGTCCTGTTTGTCTCTAATGTGTGACTTCAAGCAACATCAACCAGTTAAACCAGTGGCAAGTGCAGCCAAGTGCGATAACAGAAAAGAGCTAAATTAATCAGGATCTTTGCTGTGTGTGTATGGCCTTAACCCCCAGCTGCTCCAGGCATTGTCTAACCCTGCTTTCTCTCAAAGAAATGCACGTCACTCTGGATAAAAGAGTCTGCGAAGTACGTAAAATGTACATGAATAGTGCTGAAAGGACTGGCTTGAGCATGACTGGGTGTGATTTATATAGTGTCTGTCAGAAGATTTCCTCCACCTCCAACACCTCCACATCTCAACACCCAAGTTGAAGATTGATATGGGCCAAAGAAAAAATGTCAGCAGAAAGAGAGAAGAACTGAAACCCGCTGATTCTGTAATTATTCATCCCCAGAGTCAATACGGGCGAAATTACAGCAGTGGTTCCGGCTTTTTGGACAAGTTCATGCTGATTTTTGGAAAAGGGTCTGGAAAACTTATAATATAAATAGATGGTGCAGTTTTCAGCCATTACTCAAAGTGAGCTTGCAAAAGTTCTGTCCGGGTGGTTGTGGATTGTTGACAGACACCAATTTTCTAGGCTTGAGACAGATTTTCTTTGACCGGGTCTGTCAGGTGAAGCTTCAGAATAAAATGTCTGGCGGATTACCAGCAGTAAAACATGCTCCCACTTGCATACGGACAGAAAGTTCCACCAGTATTGTCATTAGATAAAATTGCGGCCAGGAGGCCGACAAATATTACATCATTTTGTGACCATGTGATTTGGTATTTTGGTATCTCCCCCCCCCCCCCCCAAATCAGATCAGGGCCAGATTACAGAACGATTAGGGCCAGCAGATGGGTCACAACAGCAGTTATTCCAGAATTAAATTCATTTCTTGATGGTGATCATTTTTCATGCAATTCTTTATCATTATAGTTGTTAACTATCTTGTTATCATAATTTCCGCTGCAGTTAAGGTTGGCCTATTTACATTTCAGTATGATTTAATGGCATGTTGCCTCTGAACCAGATTATTTGGAACATCACATGCAAATCCCACTGCTGATTTGGATGCGTCTACCACGGCCTTAATTTTGATGTAAAGCATCCTCTATGTGTGAATATAAAACGAAAACCTGTATATTTAATCTCTGCCAAATGGAGAATGGATCCTAACAATACAGTTGCTTTTCCCTAGTATTGGCATTTTGGGTTTTCTGTTTTCTTAAAGCCCCCTGGAACACTGACCATAATGTGCTGCTTTAAAATAATATTGATTGATTTTAGTGACAAACAGTTTTAGCACTTGATCAGAACTTGTATGCATGCTGCCCTTCACTTGTTTTTGTTTTTGTGTTTGCTGTAGGGTGATTGTATAAAGTTTATCTTGAACCGGTAGGTGCCGCAATGCCTTTTGGATGCCTTGCTGTGCGAGATGGGCAGACCTACAACAGCCTGTCGGACATCACAGACAAATATGATTTCGGCCAAGTCCTGAAAGCGTAAGCATTCGCAAAGCAGCCCCCTGTCCTTACCAATTTTGGAGGTTTTTCAGCACCCGAGAACCCAATTTGCACCTTGGCTGGATGTAGAAATAAATGCACAAAACCGAGGTCAGAACCTGAAGGACTTTATCTCCCACAAAAAAAAAGGTTTTTGTCTTCTCCGAGTACATTTTTGTTCAGACAGAGATTTCTGTAAAAATAGTGACCTGTTTCTGTTTAGCTGACATTGAACTGGCTGTCACATGGTCTCTGTTAGAGTGGCTGCTTCAGCACCCTTCTGTCTGCACGCTGCGTCTAACAGAGAGTTCCGTTTGCCTCGCCTCCCGCAGCAAGGAGTTCTGTGAGCTGTGCCTTATCAAGGAGCGGGAGACGGACAAAGTCTACGTGTGCAAGAAGTTCCTGAAGAAGGATGGCAGGAAAGTCCGCAGGGCCGCGAAAAACGAGATCATGATCCTGAAAATGTAAGAGGTGCCAGGGAGTGACCGACATCTGGGGCATCGGGCTTTAGTGCTAATAACCGCAGCGTGACGGGGCTTCGGCCAAGGACCTTTCAGGATTTCTCCATCATCTGTAAAACCCGAACACTGCTCGCTTATCATATTAATAAAGACAAATATTTCTGAGCAGAAGGTTATCTGTTGATTTTTAAAATGTTATTTTCTCTTCTAGGATCAAACACCCTAATATTCTGCAGCTGATTGACACATTTGAGACCAGGAAGGAATATTTCATCATTCAGGAACTGTAAGAGCAGCCTCTTGTTTACGCCCGTTCTTCCCATTCACTCTCCGGTGAATCCCAAAACAATGCCCTATAGTAACCCCTTCAGCTCTGTCCCAAAGTGTACTAGTAATAAAATATTAGCATGTCAGCGTTTTTGGAGGCAGGTTCACAGCGCTGTCTCCACATGCCTCTGTGAGGATCAGCAGGACATTAGCAACAGTCTACTGAAGTCCAAGCAGAGGAAACGGTGTAAAATATTCCCCTTTCCTTGTATCGATACCGCGACTCAAGCTGAAATTCCATTTGGTGGTTTAGAATGCAGTTTTCTAAGTTACTGCACACACAATGCTGGAGAAGGCGTGTCGGCATGGGAAATTTTCCCAACTGGTCATGCCATTTGAACATATTAAGTTCAATTTAATTAAGTACAAATGGTAAAGTTGTAGTTGCGTTAGTCATACGAATGTGTAATTATAATTTATAGTGATTGTATGCATTATTATTTTTTTTTACAAATGTACTTATCTGGATGAATGGCTGGTTGGCCTCTCTCACGCCCTGGGAGAAAAGCCTACGGCCGCCTGTGCTTGTCGGAATGCCTTGCAGTGAGTTTAGGAGCTGAGTGGTAGGCGATGAAGCTGATGTGTGACTGTACCTAATATATTCATGAAGGTAGAATAACGCCTTTGTGTGTGGGTGAATTAGGGCCACTGGAGGTGACGTCTTTGACTGGATTCTGGACCAGGGAAACTACACGGAGAGAGACGCCGCAAATGTCATCCGCCAGGTCCTGGAGGCTGTGGCTTACCTCCACTCCATCAATATCGTTCACAGGAACTTAAAGGTGCGCCCGCTCGCACACACTTCTCCAGCCTCCTCTGCAGAGATGGAGAGATCCGGTCCAGAAAGTAGGAATTTCAACCAACCAGTTGAGCACTCTGTGACTGTGACTCTTTATGTGCAAGGGGTTGGTTGAAACAAAATCTTGGTCTGGATTTTTACTTTCTGGACCTCAGCTAGCCGCGTCTGCTCCTCTC
>JAODKL010000128.1:22585837-22598207 GCA_026780765.1 Petrocephalus schoutedeni
GAAATGGGATGAAATACAGCAAATGGTTTGTGAAGCATCATTTTGTCCATCACTACTTGCAGCTCATAGACTGTAGCCTAGAGATTGAGAAATAATGCTTCAAAACCCATAATAGCAGTATTATCAATCACAGCCAGTTAAAGCCTGCTTTAATCCACCTCTCATCTTCCTATTGGTCAAGCTGGGCAGTGACCTACAGCACATGGTAACCTCCTCATCACTAATCATTATAAACAAAACTAATTATAAACAAAACAAAAATACATATTTCATGAAAGCCAGGATCCACAAAGGAAGACCAGGCTCACATGGAACATTGGTCAGATGGGGATACATGAATAAAACATCAATGGTCCAGTATTTTTAATTTCGGTGTGTTAAACTAATGTGCGAACATCTGCAATGAACATAAGCCATCGACATCAACAAAGCCAACCGAGGCTTTTTCATTAATGATGAACATTTCTCCGTTGAAACATACTGCAGGCAGTTGTGATGGACAAAAGAAGCTTCAAGAACCATTTGCTGTATTTTCTGACACCACTAGATGGTGCTCTCTATGCAGAAAAGGGCTCAATATGTGCCCCAGTGCAAACCAAGAGCACAAAAACACAGACAATGGCTCATGAAGCTTAATTTGGCTATCACTGGTAGGCAGTGATAATGAAGACATACTGTCATGTCCACCGGGGGGCGCCACTTGGTCTTCTCCTCCATCTCTGTGGGTTCATTCCTGCTTGGCAGCAGCTCTGTGTGAATGACTTGACCCTGCCTTAATTAATGCTTAACAACACTAACTTCATTACACGTCACACACCCGTGCTCCTGGCAGGTCATTCTTTGTCCTCCTTTGTTTAAATTTGGGATTCTCAGTGGGCAAGCAGGTTGGGAACCTCCCCTAAACTCCTACTGACGATGTTAAGAAAAAAATATATATTTTCCTTGCTCCCATTTCCAAGCTAGCAACTAGCAGTCAACAAGCAGCAAGGCTGCGTTTGCGTTAAGGTGTGTTTCCTCTTCTCTCTCCGTACAGAAAGCCATCCGAGTCACTACTTTCATGCAACGCCTTCGAGCCCCCGAGCTGGCCGGGGCTGCCGGGGAAGCGGCTCCAAAGAATGAAGGCCGGGAAATGGGAAAGGAGGATGGGGATGTAGGCAGGGTGGACGCCAAGAACACCAACCTGGAGGTGACGGCCGAAAAGAGGTCCGTGGAGGCGGAGGAGAGAGAGAAGGGGGAGGTTATCACTGCTGGAGGGGTGAATAGAAGCAATGGGGTGGTTCAGGCCAGCCTCTCGGTGGGCGTGGCTCCGGATTCCTCTGCGGGAGCTCTCTCTAAAGCAGGAACCTCCCCCAAACCGGGAGGATGCCATCTAAACAGGGAAGATCTGAGTATGAACAAAGGGGACAGTGTGAAGAAGAATGCAGCCCTTTGGGGACAAAACAGAAGCACACCGGAGAAGAAGCCCGTACAGCCGCACCCTGACGCTGCAAAGTTAGCAGAGAGCAGAGGCACCAAAGTCATCGTGCTGGAGCAGGAGGTCGGCATCTCCGAGGCGAAGAAGCCGCACGTCCCGGAGGCGGCCAGTCGCAGGAAGATGGCGGCTGTGCTCTCACGCTCCCCTGACCGGAGTGGCGCATCCAGCATGCTAATGATGGCTCCCCCTGCAGGTCAAGACAAGGCGGTGCAGCATCAGGGGCCGAAAGGAGAGCGCGGACAGGATTTCGGCCCTGGAAGCTGGTGTCAAACCCAACTTCCAGAGGGTGTGGCAGAGAAATCGGTGGAAAGTCCGCAGGGAAGCGATAAGATAATGGAAGGAGTAGAAGTGAGCACCTCGGATAGTAACATCACTAAGGTGAAACAGGCAGGTGTAGATTTTGGACAAACTGAGTGTCCAGGTCTGTGTGGCAAAACCAGTGTTAAGGAGGACAGGGAGGTAGGGGGTTTGTCAGGGTATGCGGGCCACTGCTGTGCTCCGTATTCCTCAAGCGGGGGGGCAGTCTTTAGCAGTTTCGGGGCGGAGGTGAGCAGAAGCTCCGATTGGATGATGGACAGCGTGATCGAGCAGATTGAGAGACAAATGGCAGCTGTGCTGGAGAAGATCGAGGGTGACATGCCGTCTCTGCTGGAGCAGATCAGCGATTGCCCGGAGCAGAAGGCGAAAAGCACCCAGTGCTCGCCCTCCTCTAGGCCCCGCGTCCGCCCCCAGGCCACGCCCCCACCCCTGCCCACCAGCCCCCGGCCGCCTCTTCCCTCCCTCCCTCATCTGAGTATCCATCCCCCATCATACCGCCCGCCACCACCACCTGCCTTCCCCCTGCGGTCCCCACTGGCTGCCCCAGAGCTGGGTGACAATGTGCTGAGAGGCGAAGGCAGGTCTGCTCAGTCTCCGAGGGGGGGCCGGGCAGCACAGGGGCTGTGAGGCCCCATGCGAGCATTAATTTCTCATGCTTACACCAGCGGACACCCGCACGCCCATTATACACATAATGGAATAACAGAGTCCAGCCCGAGGTGTCACTGACCAATAAAATCAAACTCCCCATGGGTACCGTGCAGGGGCATATCCAGGAGCACAGCCAATAGGGCGCAGGTCCCAGCTGAATGCTGATTGGCCCTCAGAGTGGCCTCTCCCCTGTTACTCGTCGATTCCAAACATATCATAGGTTGGTCGTACTGAATGAATTATGACTCCTCTTATGCCCCCCACCATGAAAAATTCCTAGAGTCGCCCCTGGTACCATGCCCAGTCCTTCCAGCACTCCAGGAAAACACAGGCAGCTAGACGCTCTACAGCCCCTGAGTGAACCGTAGAGCTGTCAGTAATGTGCTACATAGCACCCCTGCTCTGATTCTGCAGGACCACTTTGTTTGCCTGCTTATTTGGTTCAGCTTTGTTCACTACTGGTCAAATGGTATCTTTCAATTTAAAAAAATTCAAATGATATGATGCAGTCATCTTATTTTGATTAACCAGTGGTGCATCAGGAAGAGAATGGATCAGATTGTCTTGTGTTAATAGAATAATAAGGATACCGCTATGTTGATCTCAATGGACCGACATCCAAGACTGGGATACAAAGGTCTATATAAGCAGATCATAAATGGACCAAACCGAGATGGCATTAAGTGAGCACCAAAGTGGGCCGATGTCTATGTGAGGCACACATCTCCAGACCCACATCTCAAACACACAGACATTTAGCAGCCCGATGGTCCTTGTTGTGGTCCTGGCGGCTCTGTGTCCCTTTCGCTCATGCGGGCTTGAACCCTCCCCTGGTCATGCATGTACAGTCCAGTCTAGCTTTGTGGTTAGGTGGTGTCTCTCTGAAGTCTCCTAGAACAGCGTTTCCCAATCCGGTCCCCCGGGACCCACACACACTACACGTTTTTGCTCCTTTCCGGGAGCTGGGAGGGAGCCAAAATGTGGACTGTCTGGCAGGGAGTGCGGAGGGAGCAAAAACATGGACTGGCTGCGGACCCTCAAGGAGTGGATTGGGAGACACACTCCTAGAATATCACATTGATTAGGTTCATTTGGAGTTTAGCTAAGTATAGTACAAGGTCTAAGGTAAAAGTCCATGGTGTGGGGGGGGGGGGGGGTAAAATCAGCTTTAGTGTTTCCTTCTAATTCTGACTTGCTCCATTGGCAGCAGCATGATCTTAGCTGGGTAGTACCTGCATGTCACGTTTAGAAGTTGAATGAAGTAGAATAAAAGATGGAGGTAGTTTGCGTCATGGTGCAGGCCTGTGGTGGAGCAGGCCCACAGAGAAGCCCGCTGCATCTGCTCTCACGGGCCCCACTCTTCCATAAGGGCCATTTGCTCACCTGTTTATTCAGACTTGCTGCCACGGATCCGTTAGTTGGATTGTCTGGCCCCAGGCGCACATGCAGGGAACACGCACACACTTACGTGCTAGCATGTGTCAAAATATTAAGGAGAAGGACTTTATTCTCATCTGCAGTAACCAGCTACATTAATCCCATATTTTCCCGCTCTTACCTTTTCTACAAAATTCCTCCACTATTTTCCAGATGAAATATTCTGTCCCATTGTTTGTGGATTTGCCTGGTATTTAACATTATAATAATACTGTGTTTTTGTTTATGCCTTGGTGTCCTTCATCTCTCTGTATTTATAAATATATATTTAAGAGATATTTAATCGACTGTGTTCTGATGTTTTTCTCTGTATAAATATAAAGTCATGAGAATGAGAGACTGTCTGTGACTGTGAAAGAAATACATTTTGTCAGAAATTCTTCCAATAAAACTTCAGATCTCAGCCTCTTGTGCTCTGGCGTGGCTGCATCTTCATCCTGCAGAAATGCATTGCGGTGTTTCCTTCATAATGCGCATGGCGAACGTCCATCATTGTGTTAAACATCCCTGCAGAACTTGCTTCCTTAAGCATCCACGTTGCTGTGCTTTAGGGGCATCGAGCCTGTCAGGTTCAGCTAGCACAGCCACCACTCCTGCTTCTGCTTGTCCGTCTTCATGATTGATTAGCTTGCTTTAATGAAGCAGTACCTTCCAGTTCCCATCACCTTCATAGTTGGTATTTTTCAAGAGGGGACCCTGTGGAGATGAGCCCCGTTACTTGGCCACCCTGCATCCCTGCACGTTTCCACGGTGTTTAACATCGAGGATTATCTGCTTGATGAGACTATACTCAGTTATTATCTGTATAATATGCTGAGAGAATATACTGTAATGTCAAGAAAGAGCATGAGAAATTTACAAACGAGAGGAGGCCATTCAGCCCATCAAACTCGTTTCGGGAGAATTCAACTAATAGCTCAGAGTTGTTAAAATTTTATCTAGCTCTGATTTAAAGGAAGCCAAGGTTTTAGCGTGTGCTAGCCTGCTCCCTGATCCAGAGAGCCTGTTGCCTGCATTGCTACGTTTCCCCTCTGAAGCCCTATGATGGTCCCACACGTGCCCTTCCAGCTGTCCCTCCCGCCACGTGTCGCTGTCCAGGATCCTGCGGAGAGCCTCATTTCCGGAAAGCTCGGCAGGCTCCGTGGCATTTGTGTCTGTGTTTGGGGGGTACTTTGTACACAGTGAGAAAACAGAATCAACCCATTTACCAGAATGTACAAGAACCCAAAGGCCAGTTCTGTAATTACATGAAGGCCAGAGACAATGTTATTGCAATTTCTGATTTTTGTGTCAGTATTTATGGGATCCTGCTAACAGACCACACATTACTGCCATGGATTTAGCGAGTAAACTTATATCCTGAATATCACTCCTACATCCATTTGCTTAAATTACATACATTTACCGGTAAGCACTGCTACCTGTTTATACCTGCTGTATACATCTGCTGGCACTATGCTATTGTTGTCCCCTGACAAAGCTGACGATAGTAGTGTAGCTGATCTTGCAAAATGCTGACTATGATGAGTCTGAAATTTTAACAGGTTTTGTGCCTCATCGTTGCTTTGTGATAATTCTATTTTATTGTAAATCTGCTTTTGTGGTAGATTCCATCTCCATGCCAACAACAGTCCAAAATGCCTCAGAAATTTTATGCAAGCCAATGGGTTAGTCACTGGGGTTTCCTTCTAACCACATTCGAACATCCAAACATTTGGTAACGCTTTCTACTAGCTGTACTGTCATAATACCTTTATGATACATTTGTAGAACATTCAGTGCACCTTCATAGTGCATTATTAGAACATTTAATAAGGAATATGTAAGTATTCCTTATCATCCTAACATACCTTAATCGCATCTTTAATATAATGTTTGTTACAGATACTCATCAAATATTATGCCAATACAAGCGAAAGGTGTCCAGGGAAATTTTTACTTGAGTTAATGTACTCAAGTACTTGCTTTTATAAATACTTAAGTATTCAAAGGTTCATTTTCTTTTTAATGTGGACACTTTTTTGCATTGTTGCCACACTGCAGTTACAGAGCCTGGTGACAAAATGCTGAATGCACTGACTGGCTTGGAGAACTTGTAGAATAAAAAGCTTGTGGAATGTTACAATATCTATAGAAACACAACTGTACTAACAGAGGGACAGCCATTGTCATTTTCACTTTTTTATTTAACACCTCCCACCCCACAGCATGGTAGTGTTTTGACACACCTCTGGCAGTGTGTGTGTGTGCGCGTATGTGTGTGTGTGTGGCTTTGTAATTAATACAGTGTGGGGACCCAATGTCCCCACAATGCGATAAAAACCTGCTACTTTTTACATTGAGGGGACATTTTTTCAGTCCCCACAAGGATAACGTCAATTATATAAAAATCTGTGTCTGCAATCAAAAAACTAAAAACGCCAGAAGTCTCGTTTGTTTGGTTACTTATGTTTAAGGTTGGGGCTGGGTAGGGGTTAAGGGTCTCATAGTTGGGATCAGGGTTATGCCCATAGGAATGAGTGGAGTGTTCCCATAATGATAGGAATACATGGACTGTGTGTGTGTGTGTATATCTGTGTATGTGTTCATGCGCATGTGTGTACTAGGCAGATAGAGGAACTGTTGTAGATGCTACTTCCTCAGAAAATAAAAAAAATAATTAAAACAACCAACCTAGTGACCTACCTATAGCTTTAAAACTGCTGAACAGCAACCTGACTGACAGCATAGGACTAGTTTACTAGGATATTTTTTTTCTCCTGTGATGGACACAATGTGGCCAAGTGCATTTTGCCAAAGAAAATTTGTCTGCTTCAAAGAAATGTAGTAAAGTGAAAAGTACAATTTTTGTCTTTTAAATGTAGTGAAGTAAAAGTCATTAGTTTCTGGTAAAATGATACTGAAGTAGAGTTCAGATACGTAAAAAATGTATTTAAGTACAATACTCCCGTAAATGTACTTAGTCACTGCCCACCCTGGTCGGAATGAATGGCTTGAGAGTCCCCACCAAGATATAGATACCTAATATCTGTGTGTGTATGGAGTCTGTGTGATTTTTTGGGTTTCATCCAGGTACTCCAGTTTCCCGTGCAGACATGCTGTTGGGCTAAGTGGCTTTTCTAAAACTGCCCATGGTGTATCTCTGTGGCCTAAGATGTACTGGGATCCCGCAAAAAAAAACTTCCCTGGATAAGCGGATAGATTATGGATGGATATCATAAAGTAATTGGACACTGATGTATAGGCCTAAGCCATTCGAGACCTGCTTTACAATGTTAAAGCTGAAGAAATGTGGTTATAATTTTGAGTTAAAGTACAAATTTTAAACCTAATTTTCAACCTACACAGAATTTCAAGTTTATGAACTTTGACTACATGTCCCATCTACCATAGCGGTATGGTAAACTCTGGGTTGGCTCAATTCAGATAGAAAGGGGATTAACGTCGTTGTCGTTTAATTTTCTTCTGTAGTTGCACAAAAAGTACTCATTCTTATACATATGTGGAGTATAAATATTGTTTTGTGTGCATGATGAGGAAATACCGTGTAGCGGCTATAAATGACGGATTTGTTATCCTTGAGCACCCCCCATGTGCGAGACGTTCCTTGACCCGCTCTCCGCACATGTTGCTGCTCTCGGGTCTGAGCTGACGCGGTCAGATAACAATCCTGAGGTGTCGGGAGCGGCCGTTTCGCAGATTGCCAGCCCCCCGCTCCACTTCTCAAAGTAGCCAAAACTCCCGCCAGTTCGCCAGATGCTCTCTGGGAAATAAACCCCGATTTCCACTTCGCTTTGAGCTTTTTCTTTGGCGGCATATTTGCCTTTCCATAACGAGAGTCAGGCCCGGGTAATATCGGATGTGGTGAGTTCTGCATACTTTCTCGCTACTTGTTTTCACGCAGCTTTGCTGGTCTTGCTGGTCGTTGCGCACCGGGCAGCGCCGACTGTCATCTGGGAAGAAGAAAGCAAGTTCGGCCTGGTCTGTCACCAAGGTTAGCAGGATAATGGGGATCGGGGGAACCGGGGTTCGGGGCGGAGGGGTGAGAGGAGGACAGGAGCGGCAGGGTCGCGGCCGGAGTCGCCGACGTTTCCCCGAAGACAGGCTTTGCCTTAATTTCTCTCTTTTTGGAGGTTTTTTTCCATTTCGGTAACGCTCCATAGAGGGGAACAGGCTATAGTCAGCTTAAGCTGATGTTAGCTAGCTCTCTCGTTATCTGCGGAGTTGGGGGGGGGCAGCAACAAACTAGCCGAGCATGTGTCTTAAACTGGTTTTTATGTGTAGGCGGATCTCCGGTGTTAGACGGCGGTGGGGGGCGGCTTGGGGGGTGGACGGATCGCACGGATTCGGACCCTTACCGGTACATAGTGCGCTGGAGACTAGCGGCCCTCTCGGGCCTTTGTCGTCCCCCAACACCCCATCCCCCCACACTCTGCTCGAGTTCCTGTACGGATTTTCAGCCCTAACCCCCAAATCTCTGGCGTTTTTCTTTATCCCCCCTCCTTCGAGGGATGCCATCCCTATTTGCTTCCCTTTTCCGTGCAACTTGTAGTGTTTAAAACGTGTTGGTGTTAAATTCGGCCGCTGGGGGGGTCAAATCTCGTGGTTTTTAGGGTTAAAAGTGATGGGAGAATAAGCCAGGGATCTGCGAGCGATGATGACGGCGCTTCGCAAACTCAACTCGTCTCCAAATCCTTCTGCATTTAACCTGAACTGAGATGCCCTTACGCGGTTCTCATTTAGCTGCGAAGTACCGGTCAGCAACTTCCTGATGATTCTCTTTTGTGTATTTTTAGAGACCCAAGACTCTCTGGGTTAATAGACAATGTACCGCCGCGCCTGCATGTCATTGCTTAGAACACATTTGGATTTCGGATGCAGGTGATTATGATAGAAAGATAACACAATTGCATTTTAATTATTTTATGATTTAACCAGTTAATCAGTACTAGCTATATCTGATACTGTGGAATCGGCATAGGTGCACGGATGCTACTGGTGACCGCTACTGTCTTTAATACCCTGAGATATATAACACTATTTAAATCAGGGGAAGTAAAAGACAATCATTCCCAGTATAATGGGAATTTGCGTTATTGCAAAGCTCCACAGTTAGAGGCATGTGATATTTAGGTTAACTGTATTAGTATTCATTGTGTTACAGCAGTTGACAGAAACGCACTCAATCGTTAATGTTTTTTTCCCCGAATACCAAACTATGCTTCTATAAACCCCAGACGAATAAATGTGTGAATTTCCCATCACCTGCAATACGTTTTGATAGCAAGCGGTCTACAAGAACCATTCAATTAATCAAATTGGGTGGCTGTATTTTAGCCGTAGAACACGCTTTGTCTCTACTAGCGGCTCTTTCTGCAGTTGCTTTGCCTGTATGCCGGGTGTTATACTTTCTGTTCACC
Source organism: Petrocephalus schoutedeni (assembly GCA_026780765.1). Lineage (NCBI taxonomy): Eukaryota > Metazoa > Chordata > Actinopteri > Osteoglossiformes > Mormyridae > Petrocephalus > Petrocephalus schoutedeni. The sequence goes on from JAODKL010000128.1 coordinate 22,595,138, forward strand.
GTCCACGCGAAAGCTTGTGGGCCAAGGAAAGGATCGCGGTTCGCCGTGTACCGAGTCGGTCTGGCCAATCAGCGCCCCCGGATTTGTTTACGTGTAGCTTCCGTCGTACGCGCTGACGTACCCACGCCGCCAAGCTCCGCCTCCGCCCCCCTCCTTCTTCTCGCAGCTGCCATTTTGGTTTTGTTCCCGTCTGCGGCGCTACCAGGAAGAAGGAACAGCCGCACGGAGTGACTCGACACTTGGTCGAAACCTGCGACGGCGCTCCCGGGCCGACGCGTTTCTCCACTGCACGCCGGCGCTTTCAGAACTACGTTTCCGTTTTTGCTTGGAGGAGGCGGGTGACTGTGACAGCCGGATTTATTTAGAAGGGTGGTTTGCAGGCGCTGAGGGAGGACAGAGAAGCAATATTGGTAAGAAGCCCCAGGTTACTGGCGAGTAAGCGGGTCGGCGGCGAGCACCATTGACTGGTTCGTCTGACACTAACGGGCGTGTTCCCAGACGTCAACTCGGCTAATTAGCTATGGTGCTCATTAAAATGTGTTTACCGTTAGCTCGTAAAAAGGACCAGGCCCAGGTCAGGCAGCCAACTAGTTCTCTAGGTAGCTAGTTAGCGTTCTGAATGAATGGACTGATCGCACAATGGCCGGTTTACCGGGCTGGTTTGGGCCCACTGTTTTAAAATAATGGTTTCGGACCCATTCTACCAAGGAAAGCCCTTCGGTTGAGTTAGACATAATGAGGTAAACTGTGCCTCATACGAACCCCTAGGGAGGTCAGCGCTCAAATCTGCCGTTTCGTTTCTTGGTCATGCTTACTAACGCTGCGTGTAGTAACCGTAACATAAGTAGGATGCGCGTTTAACCGGTTTACTCATTATAGTGCATTCCGTGTCGCCCTGGTTTTGTCTAATTATTCGAGCAATTCAGCTGGACGGTACGCGGCAAGCGGTGAAAACGACAGGCTTTCTGACACAGTAAAACCTGATGTTTTTTTAAAAAAAGTACCATGTATAACTTACCGTCTGATTGTGTGAGCGGCTTTTATTGGAAGAAAATGTGGGGCAGCAGTTGCAGCTCTGCTCTGCAGAGGAGCTGGCCCAGGTGGATCTAATGATTCAGCATTTTCAGGCACCTTGAAGCACTGTACTGTACCACTGACTGGCCGGATGCACCCTCAGTCTTTCTATCCTGATGTTTTTAACTGTGGTCTGGATACGCCCTCAGTCTGTCTGTCCTGTCATTCCTGTGCCTCTACAGTCCAGGCGCTCCCTCAGTCTGTCTTGCCTTTACCCACGATTCTGCAGTTTGGTCCGGTTCTCAGTCCGTGCCTATGCACAATTGACTTAGTGGGTATAAACTGCAGAATCTTTGTTAAAGGCAGGAACAGGACAGGAACTTGCCTCTGTACTGTTCCATACACTTCGAACAGCTGACTGTATGTGGTTGGATGCTGTGATGCGTAGCTTTACTAGTGATTTGTTCATAGGTTGCTTGTTCTTAGACTTAATTATTCCTGTTTTTATGTAAGTAACACGAGGAGGCATAATGAAATGTATAACTATTTGTTGAGCTTTATGGAGTACTTGGTAATATGTGGCTGGAACCTGGATGGGTCAGCGTGCTCTGCCTGTATGCTCCCCCCAGAGGTGCCACTAGCCTGGGCTGCTCCAACACACCTTTAGCTTTAGCTGAAGCAGAGTGTTGGTATGGCGCCCCCAAGTGGGTAATGTGCTGGGCAGTAGGCCAGCTGGCAGGCCCGCTTTCCTACCATTTCACGTCAGTGGGACTGCAGGGCTTCACCTGAAGGCCCATGTACTTATTGGGCTTCTCATGGCCAAGTTTTGGATGGTGACTCACTCCAGCCCCTGTGTTTTGTTTCCACCTTTATGTGTTTTAGGAGGTTTACCTCTCACTGGGGTGTGTGGTCTGTTGGGGGGGGGGTTCTTTGCTCTGACAAAGGGTCAGATCTGGAGTTGGAACAATATGATTGTCTCTGTAACCTGCTTCCTGGATTTACTGCACCCCCTAGAGTGTTGTTTACAGATTGCATGGCAGTTACTCTGTGCTCTATGAAAGGTGGCATTAATTAAAATCATTAAAAATCTTAAATTCATATTCTACATATTTCACATCTTAACTAGGCTTTGTCATATATGGTAATTTTTCTCTATATATATATGTATATATTTGGTAAATGATCTCTCTTAGACTACTTTCCAGACTGCTCCCAGAGCTGGGCTGGGAGGCACCTTATCCTCACCACTTCCAAGGAACTTGCAGCCTCTGTTTGGTATCCTCCCTAATTCCTGATGCTCCCGGTTTCCTACACAGACTGACGCATAGATCAAATTATCCAGATTAAGGTCTTATGTGCCCAGAAGGTCTAAACACGATCCCGTCTAATGGATTATCAGATCAGAAAGTTCACATGGTTGGGTGTTCCAATTAGTGATGCAGCATTATCCTTGGCACCTCTGGGTAAACTCCTCTGACATGTTGCACCAGCTGCACTGTGGCTTGTTCATGGAGATGGAAGTGTGGTATGAAACGTGTGGTGTGTGTGGCTGACTTTCCTCTGTGTCTTCTGCAGTCAAAGGCCGTTAATTTCACAGAAATATCTGCCGCACTGCAGCTGCACAGAAAACGTCAATCGTCGCTGAACGGCTGAGGAGGGGGTGGGCTGCAATTTTTCCCCGGGTCACACCTTTATCCCTCTGTGTTAAGATGTCCAGTTCGCCGCTGTCGAAGAAGCGTCGCGTGTCAGCATCAGAGACGAAGACGGAATCCCACAGCTCCTCCTCCAACTGTGTCAGCAGTGAACTGTCCCACACACCCACCAACGTGAGTGTGCTCGCTCCCACTTTTGGATCGCGAAAGTCGTCTTTCATGCTAAAGTGAAAATGAGAGACTGGCTTTCCCTTTCTGCTTTAGGGCATGGCTAGGAATGGGAATGAAGCTGACATCGATGAAGGACTCTACTCCAGACAGCTGTAAGTTATGGCGCTTTTCCACTGCATAGTACGGTACGGTACGGTTCAGTTCAGCTCACTTTGGTTTGGCTCAGTTCGGCT
>JAODKL010000128.1:22598307-22618120 GCA_026780765.1 Petrocephalus schoutedeni
CCCAGTGGAAAACCCCGCGAAAGTGAGCTGAACTGAACCGTACCGTACCGTACTATGCAGTGGAAAAGCGCCATTAGGCTTTCCAAGCCTTCCTTTGTTTGTGGAGTTTGTTGGTTTGGATATAGCCTCACCTCCGTGTGTGTAGAGTTAGCATGTTCTTCTTGGGTTTGGCTGTTTTTCGGATATTCTGATTTCCTCTCACTGCCCAAAGGCAGGCTGTTCTGCTGAATTTGTGTGTGTGTGTGTGTGTGTGTGTGAGAGACTCATGTTATGTTTTTAGCTATCCAGGGTGCCTGTCCCAGATAATCCCGATCTCATATCTCAGTGTCAGGATGAAAACGCGTATATATTCTGACCAATGAAAGTGCTTACTTAGTGATTGATGGGTAGCAGTTCATTTTAGCAAAAATTCTGTGGCCTCTGTACCACCTCCTTCAGCTACGTGCTGGGCCACGATGCCATGAAGCGCATGCAGAGCTCCAATGTCCTGATATCCGGGTTGCGTGGGCTGGGTGTCGAGATCGCCAAGAACGTCATCCTGGGTGGGGTCAGGAGCGTGACATTGCACGACCAGGGCCTCGCCGAGTGGAGGGATCTGTCATCGCAGGTGAGCAGCCTGCCATGTAGAGGAGCCTGCCGGCCTTTGCACCGGCAGCTGCTCCTTGATTAACAGCCTTGCACTTTCTCACCAGTTCTACCTACGCGAGGATGACTTGGGCAAAAACCGTGCTGAGGTCAGCCAGCCTCGCCTGGCAGAGCTCAACAGCTATGTGCCCGTGGTGGCTTACACCGGCATCCTCACCGAGGACTACCTGGGCCAGTTCCAAGTGAGTGGCTTTCTAGGTAGGACAGCTTCAAGCCCAAGGCCTCTCTTGGAACTCCCTGACTCTGCATCCTGCAGGTGGTGGTGCTGACCGGTTCCAGCCTGGAGGAGCAGTTGCGAATTGGGGAGCTCTGCCATGGCAAAGGGATCAAGCTTATTATGGCCGACACCCGCGGCCTGTTCGGGTAAGGCCCTCGGTGCAAATCCCAGCAGGACGGACCATCGGAGCAGGGCTTGTTAAACCATGATGCCTCTATTGAGGCTGAGCAGCTGAGCCTGTTTTTGTCGGCCCCATTAGATGGTTTTCCTAGTGGATTTCTTCGCCAGTTCTTCCCCCGTTGGTGTCGTTGATGTTTGAGCTTTCCCCACCTTTATCCTTATGGCCTCGGGGTAACCGTGTTCCCCTCTCCTTATCCGTCTCCTCAGCCAGTTGTTCTGTGACTTTGGTGAAGAGATGACAGTGTTTGACACCAACGGGGAGCAGCCTCTCAGTGCCATGATCTCCATGATCACCAAGGTTAGTCCTGTGATGTCCCACTGATATGGGAATTCTAAGGTACTGGTCTCCTTTGTACAGGTCAGACACTGGATGGTTTGTGGGCCTGTAGGCTAAATGAGGATATCTCGTGCTGTGAAATGAGATTCTGTTTTCAGCCCCAACTGGATCTCATGTAAAGCAGGATGTTCTTCTGTTGGGGTTGTCGTGCATCTTGAGGCTGATCCATCCTGTCCTCGCCCCGTTTGCCTTATCCCAGGACAACCCAGGTGTGGTGACCTGCCTGGATGAGTCCCGGCACGGCTTCGAGAGTGGCGACTTCGTCACCTTCACCGAGGTGCAGGGCATGACTGAGCTTAACGGCTGCGCGCCCGTGGAGATCAAAGCCCTGGGTAGGTGATGCGGCGGCATCTGCGGGCTCCAGTCGGTTCCGCCTCTCGGGTATAATGACCAGAGCTCTTTCTGTTTTCAGGTCCCTATACCTTCAGTATCTGTGACACCACCTCCTTATCCGAGTACGTCCGGGGAGGGATTGTCTCACAGGTCAAGATGCCCAAGAAGATCAGCTTTGTGAGTGTGGCCCTATTATGTTCCTACTCCTTCTCCTCCCCCTCATGTTCCCTGCCATTCGTTCGCTCATGGGAGTTTTACTCGCACAAAAAACCAATTGGATGTCGTGGACCAAACTCCTCTACAATTTGGTTTTCTCCGAACCAAATTTTTTTTCTGCTCTTACATTTTTGTGTAAGAAACTCCTATGAGCCATTCCTTTGCAGTTTGTGATATGCTTGTCTGTTTCTCATCCATGCAGAAATCGCTGCCGGCCTCGCTGTCAGAACCAGAGTTTCTGCTGACTGACTTTGCCAAGTTCGAGCGCCCGGGTCAGCTGCACGTGGGCTTTCAGGCACTGCACGCTTTTGAAAAGCAGCACGGCCGTGTCACCAAACCCTGGAGCCAGGTATGTGTTCCCTCATGCCACGGCCAGTGGGACCCCTTACAATTCCTGATGTCCAGCTGATTGCATCTGTTCTCCTTACTCCGCGGTATGCCACCCTCCCTCCCCATCCCAGTCAGATGCGGACGAACTGTTATCTCTGGCTAAAGAGGTCAATGCAGCTCAGTCAGGCAGTGCCAAGCAGGAGCAGCTGGACGAGGGCCTCCTGCAGAAGTTGGCATATATGGCGGCCGGTGACCTTGCCCCTGTAAATGCCTTCATAGGCGGACTGGCAGCACAGGAGGTCATGAAGGTGAGAGAAGTCGTGCCATGCTCGCCGTATCCGGGGCTTCATGGAGTGCTGTGCCAGGCAGTGTTGACGACCTGTGTTCTGGTTTCCCCCCGCAGGCCTGCACCGGCAAATTCATGCCCATCATGCAGTGGCTCTACTTTGACGCCCTGGAGTGCCTGTCTGAGGAAGAGGGTGCCTTGCTCTCTGAGGAGGAGTGTGCGCCTGTGAGCCATCATCTGTTGCATTTAAGCCTCAGCAGCATGACTTCCTTGTTTAGCATCCATGTTGGGAAAACGTTGCTGCCTCTTAAGCTGCCAGCACCACTGTGATGTCTGGCATGACAAATCACCAGACGTTAAACATCTCCAGTCCACAGCGTCTGAGAACCTGCCCGTTTCCTTCCCTTTCAGAGAAATTGTCGTTACGATGGACAGATTGCTGTGTTTGGCTCCAAGCTGCAAGAGGAGTTGGCTAAGCAGAGGTATTTCCTGGTAAGCAGTAACGGAGTTTGGTTAAGAATACGGTTTTCTTTTAATGGTCATTATCTAAAAAATGTGACTGCTTTGTTTGGTGGCCTCACTCCTTTCCAGGTTGGGGCAGGTGCTATAGGCTGTGAGCTCCTGAAGAATTTTGCCATGATGGGATTGGCCAGTGGAGATGGCGAGGTGATCGTCACGGACATGGACACCATAGAGAAGTCCAACCTGAATCGTCAGTTCCTCTTCAGGCCGTGGGATGTTACGGTGAGGAGACACAGCACAGACCGCGATGTGAAGTGAAACTCATCTTCCATCTTCATTAAATGAGTATCACTGCTCCAGGCAGTTCATATGAATCCCAGCAACCATTGTGCTATGTGGGAATCGTACAAGCTTCTCACAATGCCAAGGAATCATGCAAACGGAGGATTAGCGGGGAGGTCGTGGGGTGTTTTAGTGGTGAGCTTTGCTGAGGTGGGCTGCGTCGGTGGTGTGATGTCATGGGGTGAGGTGTTTAAGCTCATGTGTGTCTCATGTCCCGATTGTGAGCACAGAAGATGAAAAGCGAGACGGCAGCTGCTGCCGTCAAGCAGATGAACCCATCCATCCGCATTACGGGCCACCAGAACCGGGTCGGTCCCGACACAGAGAGGGTCTACGACGATGACTTCTTCGAGAGCCTGCACGGTGTTGCCAATGCCCTGGACAATGTTGACGCACGTAAGCTGGCCCGCCATTGTACTCGTGCGTCTTGGAATCGTGTGTACTTGGATATTCTCCACATCAGCCCAGCCGTGTGTGCATGCAGGCCGCTGATCTCGCTGTCTTGTTTGCCGGTGTGCATCTATAGGCATGTATGTAGACCGACGCTGTGTCTACTACCGGAAGCCTCTCCTGGAATCGGGCACTCTGGGCACCAAGGGCAATGTGCAGGTCGTGATTCCCTTCCTGACCGAGTCCTACAGCTCCAGTCAGGACCCCCCTGAGAAGTCCATCCCCATCTGCACGCTGAAGAACTTCCCCAATGCCATAGAGCACACTCTACAGGTGGGACCCCTCCCTGGATATTACAAGGTCTCTCCGACCCGGGCTGCAAGTCCAATTCCAACTTTTGGCTGTTTATTTGGCTGGGAGTTAACCTTGGTCACTCATTGCTCTGGTACGGCCTTGGTGCATTGTTTAATTGCTACCCCGATCATGGTTGTTTGTTGCAAATGGATTCAGATTTTAAGCTCACTCCAGTATTCAACTGCTGCTTCTATGCTTTCCTCCGCCAGTGGGCACGTGACGAGTTTGAGGGTCTCTTCAAGCAGCCAGCGGAGAACGCCATGCAGTACCTGACGTAAGTCTTCCTACCACAGGGGCTACTGGGTAGTGTTGGGTGGAGTGCAGGTTAGAGTGTGGTCTCCACCCGCAGGGACCCAAAGTTCATGGAGCGTACGCTGAAGCTGCCTGGAGCACAGCCACTGGAGGTGCTGGAGGCAGTGTACAGGACCTTGGTGACAGACTGCCCCCACAGCTGGGAGGACTGCGTGGCCTGGGCCCGCAATCACTGGCAGGTCCAGTACAACAACAACGTCCGGCAGCTGTTGCACAACTTCCCCCCGGACCAGGTGAGGCTTGTGACTTCCATCCAGGCTGATTTTTGGATTGAGCTGCAGCTGGGGTTCTGGTCTCACTTATACTGCTGTCATAGGTCACCAGCTCTGGGGCACCGTTCTGGTCAGGTCCGAAGAGATGTCCTCACCCACTCGAATTCAGCACTGACAACGTGAGTGGTGGCCTACATGAGTAGTTCAAGTTCAGATGCTGTGGGTTTACAGCGTGGTTGATGCCTGCCTTCCCCCTTCGCCCTCCCGCCTACAGCTGCTGCACATGGACTACATCATGGCTGCAGCCAACCTGTTCGCACAGACCTATGGGCTGCCGGGAAACGCCGACCGTACCACCGTAGCCCAAATCCTGCAAGAGGTTAAGGTGCCCACCTTCACTCCCCGGTCAGGGGTCAAAATCCATGTGTCAGACCAGGAGCTGCAGAGTGCCAACGCCTCCGTGGGTAAGCTGCAGCTGGGGGTGCAGGGAGCACGTGGAGAGCCCGGTCATCAGTGGAGCCTCACCTACAGCTATTTTTACAGATGATTCCCGGCTGGAGGAGCTGAAGTCTCTGTTGCCAAGCCCAGAGACCGTGTCTCAGTTCAAGCTCTGTGCCATCGACTTTGAAAAGGTACCACCCAGTTCTGAGCTATTTAACCAGAGTACATTTCCTCTGAGCGCCAAAGGATGTATTCCACATCTGTGCCATGTCACACTGTCCAGGATGACGACACCAATTTCCACATGGACTTCATCGTAGCTGCTTCCAATCTGAGGGCGGAGAACTACGACATTCCGCCTGCTGACAGACACAAGGTGCAGCCCCCTCCCCCTGCCCTCCTATTGGCTGGTAACTGCCTTCTGCCACATGCTCCATGTAATTTACTGTCTCTTCCCTTAGAGTAAGCTGATAGCTGGGAAGATCATCCCCGCCATCGCCACTACGACAGCAGCGGTGGTGGGCTTGGTGTGTCTGGAGCTGTTGAAGGTTGTTCAGGGTCATCGGCGCCTTGAGTCCTACAAGAACGGTTTCATGAACCTGGCGCTGCCCTTCTTCGCCTTCTCGGAGCCCATCGCTGCCCCCACTCACAAGGTGCCAACCCATGGCATCAAACCTTTGTTTGGTTTTTAGTTGTCCTGTTGCCTGCATTTCTCTGCACATTTGGGAGCCTCTTCTTAAATGGGATTTCTCCTTTATTCTCAGCCTAGATTTCTGCCCGGCCCATAATGTCTTCAATTGGGCTTTTAATCGAGATTTTGGTGACCTGTGGGTGTTTTGAGTTTTACCTCGTGATCTCTTCCTTCTGCAGTACTACGAAGAAAACTGGACACTGTGGGACCGCTTTGAGGTGGCTGGCGTGCAGCCAGGCGGAGAGGAGATGACTCTTCGGCAGTTCCTGGACTACTTCAAGGTACAGGAGCCTCTGGTCTCAGTCTGTTGGTTTGGTACCTCTCAAGGTGTGCTGAGGTCCCAGTAAGGCTCTGTCTTTTTCCCGGCAGAACGAACACAAGCTGGAGATTACCATGCTGTCCCAGGGTGTGTCTATGCTCTACTCCTTCTTCATGCCTGCTGCCAAGCTGAAGGAGAGGCTGGATTTGCCGTAAGTGCTTGAGCGGCGGCCGGGGGAGCGTTGGGGTGTGATTTGTGGCCGCTATTCTTCCAGATTTGGTCAGGGTAGTGATAGTTCTCGAGCTCTTGGTACCCAAACTGCCAGCTGGGGATTCCCCTCACTCAGGTTGTCACTTTGCTGTCTTGTTACGGTCTTGGCAGTTGAGCACATTTTTTTTTTTTTTTGATTTTCTTTTTTTTTCTTCCATTTCCTCTCTGCGTGGCAAAACACCCCAACATTACAACCTCAAAATGGCAAACGTCCATAAGGAAACTGAGGTTATCAGTTTTTAATGTGGAACCCTGCGGTGAGAGTTTAGGTATTCTCTCACTAGAATCACTCTGCATGCCTGAATGAAACTGCATTTTTATATGTGCAGAGGATTCCCTGTGAATCGCACTAACTACTGATGTCCTAATCCAATCTGGAATGCTTCATATCTACAGTGTGGACATTTTTTGAAGTGGTAAATGGAAATGGCACTGCGGTGATTTGTGATATTTGCGGTTCCGTGAGGTACTACTTTCAGTGCAAATAAATTGAAGCACCTGAAAAGAGACCATTTAGTGGACGGTGACATGTTTGCACAGATCATCCAAGACTTAGAAACTTTCCAATTACAAGAAGCTTCCTTGAGATGGCGACATGGCAAAAATATTAGACGGGGGTCATTGAGTTCATTGCATTATGAGATACAGAATGGTGGCTTTTGCTGACATGGGTGCTTGGGAGGAAAGGTACGCCCTGGTCTGTTATCCCTGTATTTGTGCTCATACCTGAGCATGAGAACAAGGTTTTACAAATGCAAAATATTAAATTGGGAATCTATCAGCGGATACTCGTATGTAATTATCCAGATGTGTAATATTAACTTGGATTGGCACACCCCTGATACAAACCTAGTTAATTTTGATTGGCTTCTTTCTGCCGTGTGCAGGATAGTGACTCGAGTGTGCAGGATGCTGGCTTCATTTTATGAGATGACTGACTTTCCATCACCACCACCCCCACCCCCCCCCAACAGGATGACGGAGATCGTGACCAAGGTGTCAAAGAAGAAACTGGGCAAGCATGTGCGGGCCTTGGTTTTTGAGCTCTGCTGCAATGACCTCAACGACGAAGACGTGGAGGTCCCCTATGTCCAATACACCATCCGCTGAGGCGTCGTGGGGGGTGGGGAGGGGGTGGGTGGGGTCAGATTCATAGGAAGAAAGGAGTGGTTGGTGTCCTGGCCCACTTGTCAAACTGAGCTGGGTGGGACAAGTGTCCCCAGGTGGAGACAACAGTGGAGAGAAGCATGTGTCCTTTAAACTGTCATCTTCCCTGTGCTTTCACATTCCCTCAAACTGACACCAGTCAGGGAAGCCTTGGATTGAACAGGAAATCCTCTTTAAATTCATCCCCAAATGCAGGAAGCAGCCTTCGCTTTTACTCAATGTGCACAGAGCAGCAGGGCCCGAAATATTAGTGACAGGAAGTCTTAAAATATGTCTCTGATCATCGCTGAACTGTGATAGTAAAGTGCAGTGTTCAGCCCTCAGATTTGCCGGCTGTTTCATAAGTTCTGGTCAAAGTTTAAAACCTGTTGCTCACAGCACATTTTCTGTTTAAGGCCCCCCTCACCAACCCCCCCTTCCCCACCCCGACTAGAGGGGTCAGTTGGATCTGTGAATATTTCTTGTCCTATCGTTGCTGTTTGGTGCAGGGCTTGGGATATGGTACACATCAAGTTTGTTATATTTTATTTTCAGGACCTTCTACCATCCATCTTGTAGAACATGAACCACTTGCGCTTTCTACTTTAACACTCTTAAAATGTTAAAATAAAATTAAGGTTTTAGGTTATTTTGTGAGCACTTAGTGTGATTAATAAAGTTGTAAGATGGGAGTTCTGTTGTCTTGTCTGCTTCTTCCACGCACACAAACTTCGCAAAGGTCAGCATTTTGCATGCTTGTCTTTTGAGGTATTGTTTTCCCCCCTCCAGTAAACATCTGCTCATTTAAAAATAAGGTCCAGCATTCTGAGCCTGCTTTTAATATAAATTTTCAGGTGTGGTGTTGAGTGGGGGATGTCGTGTTAATTTCCCAAGCTGCTGCATAAACATGCATGCACTTTTACACTATTATGGAAAAGTGGCCCTATCTTGAACATGTACTATTGTTTGTTGTCAGTGACTTCACAGTATGTAGAGCTACTAAAGTGGTGCTACCTTAATTTCCACCAATGTTCAATTGTACATGGGGGGCCTTCATGTAGCTGTAACCTAGTTTTTTCAGATTTGCATGTGAAATGGGGTTGGGGCCTTCAGAGCTCTTAGCTTATCATGTAGGAGGTCTCACCACAGGGTCTAGCTGGAAGCCAAAAGCCAGACAGAAATGAGAAACACTTGTGGCGGGAACTGAATGAATCTGCTGCTGCTTCATCACAAGTGCATCGAGGGATGGACCTCAGCTGTGGGATTATTCTGTGGAAGGATCACGACCCTTGTTTGTTTCTTAAGCTTTCTTTGAGAATGAACTACCTAACTTTCCATTCATGGAGCCTGTGATTTGCGGGAAAATGCATGAAAAGATTTTACAATATAAAAATGAACTTGAGTATCAAATCCTACACATTATTCTGGTGTGAGACTTATTTCGAGGGAAATGCAAAACCGTGCTAATCAGAACTTTGTTGAGGTCCCTTGCGTTCTGTTCACGTAGTTAAAAATGCCACGGTCTGCCCACGGTGTGTAGTTTTGTGGTTACACAGTGACGCTGCCGTGCCCTTTGTGCAGGTAGGCAGCCCCATGGTGTACGTGAGGTCCTGCAATGGTGGCTGGCTTTGTAATTAAATGCTATGGTGTTTTCTGTGGTTCCCTAATCAGCTGGGACAATGTGTGGCCCTTGGACATACCCTGATACTGCTATGTTCACTTATAATTTAAAGGCGCATCTTGACGCCTTTTTTATTTTTTCCGGACCTCGTAGGCATCCTCCCCGTTAAAACTCTTCACTTATCAGAGGCCTGATACGTTGACTGATATTAATTTGTGTGCCTGTAATCGGCCCTCACTTCTGAGCCTTCTTCAGGTTTCCACTCCATGCGTAGCAAAACAACAGGAAGCGTCAAGATTTTTTTATTTTTTTTTTTCGTTCTGCTCACACAGAGGATGTGGTAAAGCGGCGAGTGAGAGAGGAAGAGATGGAGGAGGGGCGACGTGCATCTGTCAGTAAGTTTTGCCATTTTCCCCTACTTGAGTAAGAGATTTAGGCAGAGACCTTAATACCTGCGCCTCTTCGGGTGGGGGGGGGGGGCTCCATGAGCCTGCAATGAGGGAGCAGTGGAGAGATGGAGAAGGACGAGACAACAGGCGAATCGCTTTCCTGGTAGGTGCCGACCCCTCGGCCTTAGTGCTCATGTCCGTTTCCTTTGCTGCCTCACTCCCGATTTCCGCCCTGGAGTACGAGCCTTCCACCGTGGCTGGGAATGTCCTTGGCATCTGAGCCTCGCCCCCCTGCCCCAGGCTGCTCCGTCACACATGGCGGGGTGTCCGTCCTTCTGCCTGTCTGTCTGCTGCCGGGCTCGGGCTCTCTCGCCGGCTCTTCCTGCTCCCTTCAACGCAACGCCCTGACAAATTAATTGCTCCACATCAGATTAAAGGGCCGTCAGACTAGTGGCTTAATTTTAGTGCTTAGTATTTAATTTTACATACCAAGGCTGTGTTTATAGGAATCTAAGGAAGCGGTTTGTTGAAGGAGCTTGCTCTGGCTCTGGGTTATGGTTTGGCTCATATTAGTCAGCAGGTCATTGTTACTGATTAGTCCCATGGAACTTAAGATTTAAACCGGATGCTGCTCTGAAAGTTTGTACTTCACAGCATTGCCTATAAATATTTCAAAACTTCAGATATGGTTCCCTCTGAAGTGTGTGGTTCTTGCTGGGCACACACGTGTCATCCTGCCTTTTAAACATGTGCTGGCCTGGATGAACGGGGCCCCTTTGTGGCCCCTTTGCGGCCCCCGGCTGCTGCCCACCCTGACTGCAGCTGCCCACCCTGCGTTTCAGGTCCCCGGTTCAGCGGGAGAGACTCTCCACCTGCGCCACCCTGGTGGACTACGCGGGGGTAAGCGGGGGCCTGTGCGACAAACGGATCTGAAACGACATTCCGAGGGCCAGGCGGAGGAACTGGGCTTTAAACTGCAATTTGTATCTTCTCTGTCTTTCTGGGGTCTATAGAAAAAAAGAAAGCAGGGCACCGGGCCTGAGATTATGACAGCGACCACAGAGGACAAGGTGAGCTGCCTGTCTGTCTGCCTGCCTGTCTGCCTGCCTGCCTGTCTGTCTGTCAGAGCACCTTCCCTGTCGCATCCGCAGCCGCCAAGCTGTACCCGAAAGAGCCCCCCCCCCCCCCCATTCTTTAATTTGCTTACTAGTTTATGGTTTCTACATAACTGTCATCCCTGAATGGCGATCTGAAACTCAGCGAAACCTTTTTTTTTTTTTTTTTTTTTTTGTGTATCGGAAAACGCTTCATTTCGCTCAAGTGATATTCAGAGACTTTATATGAGCTTTAAAAATGATCATCCCAGTGCATGTGGCTCCCTGCTAACCTACTACTCTAGCTGAAATTCATAGTCGGTTCTTCAGTTTGCTTCCTTTCACACAGTGTCTGGCCGGCGTCGGTCTGGGTCGTGCCACCTGCAGAAATCCATTGACAGACGTAAAAGACTTTGGTCCGCTAAACTGAATCCAACATTGTGGCCTTTACAAGACACTGGAAAATGGTGTCTTGCCTGCAACGGCCCATGATGTTGGTATTGTAGATGCTTATGCTAAGATTTCATCTGCCTAGTTGCTACTCCGAGTCACACTAGGGAGGGCACAGTTTGGGGGTGGCGGGGGCAGGGAACTGCATGTATTTTAAAGAACTGTACACATTGCCGATGTGTTCTTGGGAGGGTGCTCAAGGGCTGGGCTGCTGTACTAACATGCTCCCATGTTTCTACATAGTCTGCAGTTCTACCTTCTGTTCTTATAATAAGTGCATTGTACTTGGCAAGAAAGTATTTCTGTCAACCTGCATCAGAGCATGTTTGAGTGAGCGTGTGTGTGTGTGTGCGTGCATGCGTGTCTGTATGTGTGCGGCGGAAATTGTGTCAGGGCCACCCACCTCTACCCCAGTCGTGAATGCTCAGCCTGGCGGTCGAAAGCGCTGTGAAAGCTTACTTCTGAAAATATGTTCTCCAGGAAACTCGGGTGACTTTTGCGCAGGAGACAAATTACAGGCTACATGTCGTTTGCATTCTGTAGCCTGTAGCCAGATGCGGCAAATGGGGAAAACAAACGGGCACCTTCTGGGGGGAGGAAAGGCAGGTCAGCCTATTACTCACAAGACTCCGACTTGAGGCAGGAAATCGGAAGTCTTTAGAGAAGTGACACCACACCCTTTTTCCTTCTTCCTCTCTCTCCTCTCTGCTCTGCTGTGAATTGTAAGATGACAAATTCAGCAGCAGCAGTGGGGGACTGGGCGAGCTTCACGCTCCCGCGGCCTGGTGGGCCGCGCCTCACGCCTCACGGCCTTGTGCCTTCTACCGCCGCTCCGCTCTCAAATGCCCCCGTCTACCTAACATTCAGAAGCTGAGTTCAGGACACAAGCATTATTTTCATCACTCTCTTATTTTAAAATCTGATAGATCTAAAGATAAGATAGATCTAAATAGTTCTTCACCTTCTGGTCTATTGTCCTATCTGTCATTGTCTCAGTTTCTAGCTTTCTTGTGGTACTGAGAAATTTTGCTGCTTACACCAGACACTGTTTTCGTCTACGACCCGCTCGGGCTGGCATGGTCTGGAAGAGAAACTGCTCTTGGCTTTCAGAAGCCGTGACAGAAACTCAAGTGCTGTGAAGTGATGGACGTAGATGGAAAGTGATTCGTTATTCTTACTTGGTCCTGCCTTGCAAACTATGATGCCACGTGTTTCGTAGAGCTTTAGATATTTTCCACATACTGTGTTACAAGTTTGGGCAGATTATCAGTCTATCAGAGTGCAACTAATAAAAAACAGTTGATTCAAATGTAAAATGATGAATGTTTTTGCTAAACATCCTGTCTGTTGCTGGTCAATGCAAGTGGTGAAATGCATGTTATAATTCACTTCGTGCAGTATGTGAAATGATGCATTTCCTGCCGCTCGTGACAGGAGGAAGAGGATGGGCTGGGGAGTCTGGAGCACAGTAAAGATGCTGAGGTCAGTCAGAAACTGGCGTTTTGATCTGACAGGCCGTAGACTTAAATCTTCAACCAGAAGATTAACAGGCCCTGATACCATTTTGTTCAGAATCTAAGGATACTGACAGCATGACTGATGATATGTATTTATTATGAATTTATTTTAGGTCTTAACGCCCCCCTTGATATGTCTGAAGTTTTAATATGTGCCTCAAATCTGGTCACCACAGGAGCCCAGTAATAAGCGGGTGAAGCCTGTTGGGAAAGGAAGCGGACTGGCTGGTTTGATGGCGCCAGTGAAAACGCCGTCTTTGAAGCGGCTGGGACAGTCCATTCAGGTAGCAGCCCAAAGTCCGTCGGTCTGAGCTAAGTGGTGGCATAATCCAAGGGTTCAGCTTCAGATTCTGCTGGCACTCGGTTTCGTCCGCGCCACCGCTGACGTGTCCCTCTCCATGGCCGGTCAGCGGTCCATCAGCTTCCGGACAGAGGCGCGGCCACTGCCCATGGCCCCCGTGCGGGCGCGCCAGAAGCCCAGCTCCTTCCCACGCAGACGCAACAGCCAGCTGTGGAGCGAGACGGTGGAGAACCTCTGTCAAGACCTGAGTGCCAGGGAGATTAAGAGGCAGGAGGTGGGGCTCTGGTGGACGCCGTCTACTGTCAGGGGCATTCCTCTTTAAATGCGAGCCTTTCAAATAAAATATTCCCGAGTGAGGTTTAGTGAGGGACTAAAACAGTGCCATTCCCACACAGCAGCAGCAGTTAATGACACTGGTGTCTCTGTGGGGTGGGCTGTCCTCAGATCAGCGAGCCTCTGTCTCTCATCAGTTTCGTTTCCAATTTCCTCCAGCTCACTAATATGGCTCCCTTCTGACAGGTGATTTATGAGCTCACTCAAGGAGAGAGACAGCTCATCGAAGACCTCAGCTTAGTCAAAAAGGTTGGTCTCCAACCTAACATACTAAGCCGGAGAAGAGCTTTGTGTTTGTTTGCTCTTTACGTGCATGCATTATTTCTAATGTATTATCATGTGCTTACAGGTGTATTATGAGCCCATGCTTAAACTAGACATCATGACAGAGAGTGAACTGGGCCAGATATTTGGAACTTTAGACACTCTAATACCCTTGCATGAAGGTACAAATATGGGTTTCTGTAATAACTTCACTTCTTACTGGGTTTTCGCAGCTCTTTCATTCGTATCCCATAATTCACTCACTTGCAGATCTGTTGACTAGACTTGAAAACCTCAGAGGTTCAGAAAAAACAGTGGGGGAAGTTGGGCCCACGTTGTCTGACTGGGTAAGTGTGGTGCAAAGCAGAACCAAAGATAAACAGGGACAGGCGATCTCAACACATTTAACCCTCTGTCCGTTGGCATAGTTTCCTTGCCTGGGGGCCTATGTCACCTACTGCTGCAACCAGGTAGGGGCCAAAGCCCTCCTGGACCAGAAGAAGCAGGACCGCCGTGTGCAGCAGTTTCTGCAGCTGTGCCAGGAATCCTCCTTCAGTCGCAAATTGGACCTGTGGAACTTCCTGGACCTCCCCCGCAGCCGCCTGGTCAAGTATCCGCTCCTGCTGAAGGAGATCCAGAAGAATACGCCAGCTGAGCACCCCGACCTGGACACCATACCAGAGGCTGTGAGTATGACTCTTTCATGAAGCCCAACCAGAAATATGGGCCCGGCTTCATCTCTCATAAAGCTGTCGGGAAGCCGTGCATGATTTAAAATTTTGTACATTTCCATTAGGTGTTACCATTGTAGAGGGGTGAATATTTGGGAAACACACATCATTGGAACTGTATTTGAGTAGGCCTATGTATCTTCTACAAGTTGATTTTGTTATTGCTGTGTATATAATCATATGCTAATTGAACGCTAAGACTGTCACTGCATAGGAATAACTGGATTATGTTGCTGAATTATTGGACAGTCTTTCATAGAGGTATTCTGACATTACAGTGGAGCAGAGTCCAAAGGAGGTAAGACCAGGCTCAACTCACGCTGTCCATATGTCCCCAGATGGATTTACTCCAGAGCATTGTGTCGGAGGTGGATCGTAAGACGGGTGAGGCTGAGTGCCAGTTCTACAGACAAGGGCTTTCATACATGGAGGATGGACAACGATTGCCCGAGATCCAGCACTCGCGCTTTCTTTACTGCCATGGGGAGCTGAAGAACAGCAAAGGCCAAGTAAGAAAAGCACAGCTCATGTAAGAACGTTACATACTGCATTAGAAACATCACAGTCTATGTAAGAATGCCAAACGTTATGTTAAAAACCATAATCCATGTAAGAACATCAAAATTCATGCAGGAACGCCGAAGAAACATGAAAAACACAACTATCCATGTAAGCCCATCAAAAATCACATAGAAAAGCCAAAGAACATGTTAAAGGAAAACAGTCCATATAAGAACAATAAAGAGCAAGTGTGAACAACACAGAACATGTAAGAGCAACTACTAAAAGCACAGAACATTTATGGACACCAAACACCAGATTATGACCAATTATGGCCCCAGAAGGCCACCTTCTCCCCTTCTAGCAATGCTTCTCCTTGGCTTGTCCCGATGAACCTGACCACAGAGATGCTGTCACCCACAGAAGCTGTACGTCTTCCTGTTTGAGCTGGCCCTAGTACTGACACGGCCCGTGTGTCCGGAGCGGGAGGGTCTGGTCCAGTTTCAGGTGTATCGCCAACCACTGCCCGCTGCCCACCTGCTTTTGGAGGACCTGCCTGATGGAGAAGGGACTGGAGGAAGCTCCTTCAGAGGGGCTTTCAACTCTAGTAATGAGAAAGGTAGCATGTGGGGGCAAAGGGGGGGGTCACACATGGTTTAGCGCCATATACCTAGCTTTACTTAGCTTTAGCCAGATACCTGACTTTTAAATACATTTATGGGAGCAGTTGCCTCTGTTCTCTACCTCGCTGGCCCAGCTATCAGGTTTTTACACTCCAATACCCTTTTGGGTACTAACAGCTTCTCTTTCTGTTTCTTTCATTATTCTCATTCCCTTTAGCCAAGAACTGCTTCAGGGTGAGCACCACAGGGCGCGCTAAAGTCCTGTCTCATAGTCTGCAGGCCAACGACTCCTTCAACAAGCAGCAGTGGATCTCCTGTCTGCGCCAGGCGATGGTCCAATCACGCGACAGCCAGTCAGAGACCCTGCGGCAGTCGTCAGCTGACCCCGGCCTGTGTCACATTGCCGAGCTTAGCCTGAGCTCTGATGTCGAGATGACAGACACGTAGGCATCATTACCCTCACAGTGCTGTTAGCTCTGCCTCCGTTCCCGACGACACGTTTTATTTTCAATGCTTCAGAATCGTCTTGCCTTTTATCACTTTCTGTTTTTCATTTTCTTAGTCCTCCGTTCTTAAAATTTACTGAATAGATACCTTTTCTGTTCTCTTGAAAGGATTTGAAGAGTCCTAATTGTGGGTCCTAAATGTTTAAGCCTGGGGAACTCACTGGGTCATATAAGACCCCACCTTTTATTTCTGCCTTACATTCAACCACTCATCAAAGTACAAATTTTAGTTTTGTTTTTGGGTCGTACAGAGTACCCTGGAATGTAAAGCAAAAGAAAAAGAAAAAATGATGAGCGGGTTGAATGTGAGGCAGAAATAAAAGGTAGGGTCAAATATGACTGCTGCTTGGTACTTTTATGGAGCAAATCAGGGTAATAGGAAAAACAGTTATGCTATTTGTATTCTTTATTATGGTATTTAGCTTTGGAATTTTATTTTCTGTCTGTATAATATGTATCTGTTTAGCACGTTCTGTGCTATAACATTTGTATAAAGACCCCCGAATGTTGCTGATGACATCGCAGTATTTTTTCAGATCGTCACAGGAAGTGTCTGCCATGCAGCCTCTGTCAGAGGCTGTTGATCACATGCTGTTAGCCTGCTAATTATAACCAGGGTCACATCCAAACTGGCTATTCTGAGAAGCATAGGTTACTCTGGGCCCTATTTAGGGGGGCTTCAACCACACTACCAATTATTTTTCTGAATGTTTTTCAGAATCCATGTAGCGTCCCGTATGTTTGTACACACAAACAGCCAATGGCGTGCCTTGATGCTGTGGCATGGCTTGGCATGCTTGGCAGAGCATTCTTCAGTTTTGTAGCGACAACCCTAGTGAGGGCCAAGCCTCCCCAGGGGAGGACTGGCAGCACAAAGCAATCCTCCTTGGTATATTTTGGTGCCAAACAACGGTGGGTTGCCCTTGGTATATTTTGCCAAAACAGGTTGGCCACCAATGAAATTAAGCATTATCCATTAATCATCTCCTGCAGTCAACCTGGAATCTCAGTAAGATCAATGAACAGGTTGGGCACCCCCGATATATAGGCTATATAATGCCGGGGGTGGGGGTGACAGACTCACAAAACACACCCACCGGGTACATTTCGGAACTTCCCATTGGCCAGTCTGCACCTGAGCCCCCCTATGGGACACGTCATGCACTCGTCCCTGCTGACAAGACCAGTGGTTTGTATCTTTCTGATTCACTCTCTGGGTATTGGGTGGCTACCTTCTCTCAGTTTTAGTAGTATTTATACATTTCCAGTGGTGAAAATCAGGAGGAAAGTGGAAGGGGACACAGTGCTCCCTCAGTAGATGGTACATAGTGAACCCGTTCATTCGTAGTTTTTTTTGTGTATACATTTATAAACATGAGAGGAAATTAGGTTTGAACATGCTATCAATTTCTGTTTGTGTGTGTGTGTGTGTGTAGTGTGTATGTAAAATGTATGAGCCACAAACAGAGAGCTTTAGGACAACTTTAATTGCTCTGGGGGATCTTCCAAAAACTGCGCCAATGGAGAATAATTATAAAAAAAAAATCAGAGTAGACAGACAGCAGAGAGCTCAAGACAAAGACAGATGGCGTGTCAGCATAGATAATGCAAGCAAACGGGATGTAACAAATTACACTGTGGTTAGAGAAATGGCTTTTTTCACCCATGGAAGTTTGAAATGGGCAGAAGGAACTGACGAGAGCTATACATCAGTACTATATACGCTTATGCAATGCTCATCTAACCAGTTAAATATTTAAGAAACTATTTGAATGAAAAATATTACTATAAATTGAAGCAATATGGTTTGTGAATATGGGGGATTCTATTAGTAAATAATTGATTATGCATTTTGGATTGAAACGAGTCTGCATGTTGCCATACTGCTGGGCACTTGTGTGGTCTGGATCCACGAGGCCTGGCAGCTTTGTTGGAGAGTGACTGACATTTTCACCCTTTAAGAGTCTGTGCAATCCGGGACATGGAGGCAGGGCTTAGCTTGATTCTTCTCGTCCAGCCTCGGACATAACTTCATAGGCTTCCCAAAAAAGTACGCCTTCTCCTGCTTTGGTCCCACCACCATGCTGAAGGGAGAGAGGCAGAGATTAACAAAATGTCAGACTGGACCGAATTGGAGGCCCACCCACCCTGAGAGTGGAGGCTGGCCGCTCGTACTTGTACATAGACACGTTCAGTTCACATTCCCGTGTCCGGATTTTCTGAGCTCCGGGTCCACAGCTGGGCTTGCAGAAACTCCACTCGCTCCACTCGTCCCACTTGCCGTACACTGGAACACACACAGAGGCACGCTCAGTGTCAGGCCGCTAACACACAGGAAGTGGAGGCTGGGACTTCCTGCTACCTCCCTGCATCCTTCTCACCAAACCACTCTCGCCTGGGTAATCTTTCCGACTGGCCTGTGGAACAGTTACAGGCATGACTCACATTAACTGTACATGTTCTCATTTAAACAGCAGGGCCTCTGGACTAGGGATCCAAGCCTGGGTGTCCCGAAGGCACAAGATGGCAAAGCAGCCTCCACCTCTCATTTTAGGGATGCGAGTGTCTCACGCTTGCAGTTGGTGATGTCATAGCAGGGCCGGGAATCCATAATTCCCGGGGTTCCTGGACAGGGCTCCCCTCCCCAGGCTGTGAAGTTGCAGCTCCGGACCCTCGTCTGTCTCCCCGGATATAGCTTACAGGTGATGGTTTTCCCAGATCTTATACATCTGCCCCATGGTGTCCATGCCGTCCACTGGCCATCCACTGTGAGAGGGAGAGAGAGAGAGAGACAGTTGGAATTCCTGCCCAAACTAGGGGCAATCTGAAGGGAGTTCCCCTACCAAAAATGGAAACAGTGGAACAAATCTGTAATGAAAGTATTAGTTCAGTTATACAGTTCTAAAAAATGAGTGTTTCCTAAAAGTATATTTATGTCAAAGTACATACACTACAGTTCAAAAGTTTGGGGTCACTTACAAACAGTTTTTTTCCCCTATAAGAATAAAATCAAGCCAATCAGAAATGCAGTGCAGACAATGTTCAGGTTGCAAATTACTGTTGTAGCTGGAAAGAGCTTGTTAATGTAATATTTATTTCGGTGTACCAAGGCCCTCTATCGGTCCTGTGTTTCAGTGGCAAGTTGTTTGATAATCCATGTCTATCATTTTAAAAGGTAAATTTGATTAGAAATCCCCTTTTGAAATACTGTTAGCACAGCTGAAAACCATTGTGCTGGTTAAAGAAGCAGTGAATCTGACCCTTTTTAGGTATTCTAGAGTATCTGGAGCATCAGCAGTTGTGGGTTTTACTGAAGATGCAAAATGGCCAGAAACTAAAGACTATCTTCTGAAACTCATCAGTCTGTTCTTGTTCTGCGGAATGAAGGCTATTCCATGGGAAATTACTAAGTTACCCCAAACATTTAAATGGTAGTGTAAAAAAAAAGTATTCAGCTTCCAGGTTCACTCTAGTGAAAGGCTTTGCATTGACATTACATTCAGCTGACTGCAGCTACATTCAGGTGAAGAGCTCTGCAATGAAAATACTTTTACTCCAGTGCTGTGCTTTGCAGTGAAGTTACTTTCAGCTGCTTACAGTGTCACTCCAGTGAAGGGCTCTGCAATTTTATATTCAGATGGCTACAGTAGCACTGCTGCAAAGGGCTCTGCAGTAAGCATTGCTGTTGGGAACTCACCTGGGCAGTGCTGTTGTGTGTTGCAGAGCTTTGTTCCGACGGCATTCCCAGGGCAGTCCTGGCCCCCATATTGGGGAAGTGGGGCAGTGCACTGCCGTGTTCTCTCTTTCTGTCCCACACCACAGGTCACAGAACAGTCAGAGAACTTGCCCCATGGAGCCCAGCCGCCAGGCACTGTTGGGGTGGGGGGGGGGGAGTTGCACTTTACGCAGGGTGGCAGCACACTCAGTCTCAGTCAGTACATGTGATTAACCAGCCTCACAGCAGTCAGTCAGTCTGATTACCGGCCTCACAGCAGTCAGTCAGTCTGATTACCCAGCCTCACAGCAGTCAGTCAGTCTGATTACCAGTCTCACAGCAGTC
>JAODKL010000128.1:22618220-22631671 GCA_026780765.1 Petrocephalus schoutedeni
GCCTCACAGCAGTCAGTCAGTCTGATTACCAGTCTCACAGCAATCAGTCTGATTACCAGCCTCACAGCAGTCAGTCAATCTGATTACCAGTCTCACAGCAATCAGTCTGATTACCAGCCTCACAGCAGTCAGTCAGTCTTATTTCCTAACCTCACAGCAGTCAGTCAGTCTGATTTCCCAGCCTCACCGCAGTCGGTCAGTCTGATTTCCCAGCCTCACAGCAGTCAGTCTGATTACCCAGCCTCACCACAGAGTCTCTGCCAGTCTGATTACCCAATCTCACAGCAGTCAGTCTAATTTCCCAGCCTCACCACAGAGTCTCTGCCAGTCTGATTACCCAATCTCACAGCAGTCAGTCTGATTACCAGCCTCACAGCAGTCAGTCAGTCTGATTACCAGCCTCACAGCAGTCAGTCAGTCTGATTACCCAGCCTCACAGCAGTCAGTCAGTCTGATTACCAGTCTCACAGCAGTCGGTCTGGTTACCCAGCCTCACAGCAGTCGATCTGATTACCCACTCTCACCACCGAGTCTCAGTCAGTCTGATTACCTATTCCTACAATGCGTGTATCTCTGGTGTTGCTTCCTTACCAGGGCAGTTTGGCAGCCTGTCACAGAGCTGTTCTTCCGAGGACTGGCCAGCGCAGGGCATCCCCTGGGGGTTGGCGGAGGGCGCCGGGTTTGTGCAGGTCCTGGTGTGGCGGCGGCGGGGCATCGCCGTGCCCTCTGTCAAACAGCTCTGGCTGCAGTGCGTCCACGCACCCCACTCTGCCCAGGCTCCGTGCACTGGGTGTTACGCAGAGAGCCACCACACATGGAGAGCAAAAAGACCAGCATGTGAACATAAACCCGGGTGATAGCAGGATGCTGTATCAGTGAACACGCAGCTTCCTGCTGTATTCGGGCAGCTGGAGAATCCCCCAACCTGGACAGGGCTGTTGCGTGTCACATTCCTCAGTCTTGGTGTCGTCTCCCTCACAGCTGCCCCCACAGACAGGGGGGGGCTCGGAGCAGGTCCTCCCGCGGCGCCTGATTCCTTTCTGGCACGTCACGGAGCAGCCCCCCCACTCGCCCCATTCTGACCAGCCCCCAGGCTCTGAGTGGGGACGCAGTGTACATTCGCGCTACATTGTTAAATCAAAGACATAGGCCTTATCTGTTGGCAAAGACACATATTTGGGTTTCGGTTTTAACACGGAGCCTGTTTATTCTCAATGCTCTATTAGGAGGTGATGTGTAACTCAGAGGGTTTGGCCTCTCTGCCTGTGACCGGAAGGTTAGGGTTCGCGTGCTGTGTTTGGCAGAGCGGTCCCATCTGTGCTGGGCCCTGAAATGCTCCGAGGGTGCTGGGTGAATAGCTGACCCAAGCTTTGCTGTGTGTATGTCTTTAAAAAGGAGAGCTTGATGGGATATGTGAAAACTAAAGCCTTCCAAAGTACTAATGCAAAGGGAACTTTAATTTAAGTCTGGTCCTGCTGGCATAGCTGTCAGCTTGAAATATTTTTCAGCCAGTTATCAGACCTCTGGTCAGCGTCTCCGATGTCAGTCCAGTCCCTCGGGCTGCTATGTAAGCTGAGCGGGTCGGGGCGGCCGCTGTACCTGGGCAGCAGGCCTGGTCTTCACACGACTGAGTCTGCAGGCTCCCCAGGGCTTCCACATCCTCGCAGTCGCCCAGCCCGTAGCACGAGCGTCTCCTCTGCCGCACACCCTCCAGGCAGGACACGGTGCAGCGGCCCCACCCACTCCACTCGGACCATGTGGCGGGCCTGGGCTCCCGGAGAGAGGGCTGGGGTAAGTGGGGGACTGGACACCACCCGGAGAGGCGGAGTGACTCCGAGCGGCAGCCTCACCGGCAAGACTGGCACTTCCCCTCCTCATCCCAGAAGCCATAGTGGGGGTTCAGACAGCAGTCGTCCAGGGACACATTGCCAAGCGACCCGCTGCAGCTCCCGGAATCCACTCCGAAGTTGGAGAAACACTCGAGCATAGCACCCCCTACAGTCAGAAGATTACATCTGCGACGCTAAGGAGCGCTAATACACAGCCTAGGACGTCTACAAGGGGGTACAGATACTGGTGATCAGGGCTGTCGCTGGAGGTTTTACACCTCATGGAAAGCAGTTCATATCGGGCTCCTAACCCAAACCAAGCCACAAGTATGTCACCCAGAGGCCCCTTTTAATCGTCCTGACACCCCCTTACAGCGCCTCCTACTGGTAAGACTGCTCTCCTGCACCCTGCATGTCCTGACTGAAGCTCAGATAGCACTGCTCACACGACGTGACGGATGAGCGCTAACCAACTAGACTCGCTTAACCTCAGAAGGAACACGCATCTGGCTGAACGCGGTGCTGACACAGCCTCACGATGCAGAGACAGCCGCAGCGGTGAGGGGCGTCTGACCTGGTATCCGGGCTGAGAGCAGCACTGTACATGCCGCCCACAGAAACATGAGGAGCTCCGTCGTTTCCTCTCGAAGCGTCTGCGCTGGGGCTGCTCTCCTGCTCTCTGTCCCACTCAGGGCCCCCCTCCTAGGCACCTCCTTTTCATGCCTCCGGTGGTCCCCCTCCTGCTGTCTCTACTCCCCCCCCCCCCACCCACATTTCCAGGGCTCGGGGTTAATGAACCTCTGCAATCTGGCCCATAGCTACCCTTTGCTGCAAACCCTGCCGCCACTCCCGGTTATTTTCCATCTAACTGGCATGTGCTTGCTAATGGGCTCGTCTCCTTATGAAATATTCAAGGGGGGGGCCTTTCTGGGAAACTTCTGGGAAGAAAAACATTCCTTTTACCATTGAGACAAAAACTGCATTCTGACTGTCCCCATCACTCGTCCAAATAGGAACCACTGAGCATTTTTGTTTCAATCAAATTTGAACTTGAATGTGCAAATGTACGTCAATAGACGTCCCACCTACATTTACAAAGAAATTAATCTAGAGAGGTATGTATTTGATACAAAATTATATCAAAGAGGTGGGGGCGGGGAAGCATAGTGATGGTAAGAATTTTTGAACTGGGTGGGGGCACTGATGGTAAAGTTAATTACATTTCGAGTAAGTCTTATGCAAGTCTTGTTGCCAAGCACCAGTTTCGTTATTAGTCACAGTTATGCATATGCTTTTCTGAACCTTAGTATAAATCTACTAGTAATTAATCTACCTACAGTCCTAACTAGGATATATGGTTGGAGGTGGATGTGCTGATTTATAAATCAAAATCCCCCACGTGACTTAGTGAGCTGTAGTGCGCATTTTGAGGTTTGAAAGCCTTCCATGAAGCGATTTTAGCAGGTAGCGCTGACAGGCAACCGGATAGGAGAAAGGGCGACTCATCCCAGTTTGGGAAACAAACTCCCCATCTAGCAAACGAAAAGTCAGTCTGGTGGTCCTAAGTGGATACATCCTTTTCCCCAGTTTAACAAAACCAGCAGTATTCAGGGAAGGTCTGCAAAGGAGACTTTGTCAGACATGCATTTGTGCAAATCAAACACGGTGACAATGAGTAGGAGTTTATGAGATTACAACACCCCAAGGACCATGGAGAAATCACGTGCAAATAATAACTAATGTAATACCGTAAAATATATGAATATTGGACACTGATGCATGTACGATGAATCTTATGTGGCAGTCATTTATAAATTGACCAAAGGTGGCTAAGTATAGCGCGGGGGAGCAAAGAGGCAATGGGATTAGGGAGGATTTACCTTCTCGTCAGGGACTCACAGGCAAGACAGGAGAAGACGGTCACAGGAGCTCAGGTGAAGAGATATTTTCCAGCACAGCAAGAGCTGCCGCTGTATTCCAGTTGCTCATAATTTGCAATCGGACAGAGAAAGCCGGAGTGTGTTTCAACACTGATATTCACATGCATCTGCAGTTCTGCATTCACCTCACTTCAAGGTAGGAATTCCTGTTCTGTTGAAAAGTTAACTGTAGTCCTGTGTTCTAGTATGTATGAGTTTTTATATTCTGTTTCTTAAATATTAAACATCTGACCAAAACTAACAGCACGGGCCATCGATTTAGATGTCTCAGTTGCAATTGGCTGACCTGGTAAAACATGGGGCACTTGACTTATCCAAAATTTATGTTTAGTTGTTAGAAAGAAATTTACCTTCCTTCGATCCACTTGTGAAACATCGGAGGCCTCTTTTTAAAGCTGGTTGGGAATTTTGTGTGTTTAATGTTAATGTTGGTAAGTGATAACAAAGTCTACCTCCTTCTTGACTGCTATCAGGAGAGAAGATAAGATAGGTGGGGTTCTCCCAGGGCTTGGGGGATTACAGCACTGACTCTCACAAACATTCCAGGTTGGAAGAAGAGGGTTATGTCAGGGGCTGATGTCACAGCCATGGAGAACTCATGCCAGGCCTTGTGCCATTCCTTGGTCACCCACAACCGCCTGCAGGAGGAGGTGGACATCTCCAAGTCTGTGCTTTACACCTCCCTCATGGGGCTTCTGCTGGTTGCAGACAAACAGGTACTACAGTAACTCACACTGAGCCGCTGTAACCCTCATAGCCTGAAGCTCCTAATCTGCTTAGAACTCCGCTCACATTTTCTTGCATGGAAGACATTTCGGTAGCACTTAACCTGAGGGGGCACTCTTACTTAATGTATTAATTAACCAGAAATTGAGTGTTAGTCATGTGCGGATCCTATGTTGGCTCATCGTTAAACAGTCAGAATGGTTGATGTTTTTCATGAAGTTACTACATTTGTTCATGACTTGTACTTGAGTAGCAACTGAGTTACTAAGTTACTTGTGCCCCCTCAAGTGAACTATTACCTACATTTCTGGCTGAAGAGGTTGCCATGAAATCCTTTGATCTGTACAAAAAGTAAGACTGATAGCTTCTTTATCATTATACATTTCTTCTTGTGCAGCAATTGTACAACAATGACAATAGAAATGGAAAATAGAAAAGCACTCATTTAAGCTGGTGAAACAGGTAGTTTCACATAAAGTGCTGACAATGGGAAGAGCAGCGTATGTGTAAGTCACTATATACAAAGTGGTACTATAACCAATCTAAAGTAATTAAATATAAAATATTAACAGACAGTGGGAAAGAGATACAGAGAAGTGGACAGGAACTACACAAGTTCCCTGGGGTTTCCCAAAAGCATAGTTGCTAACTTTATTAGCAACTTACATAGTTGGAACCATATAATTGAATGGGTCCAACTATTTAAGGCGCTAACAGGAGCTTTTGGGAAACGCATCCCCAGTCGAGACGGCCCAGGAACTCAGATCTGGGAACTCAGAACTAGGTTCCTGAACGTTGGTGGAAGGGCACTTAATTGTATTTGATATGTGCTTGAGGGTACAGTCAAGATGTGAGAAGAATGAGGAGCATTGGGCTTAACACAATGAGATTCCAATTCTGACACTCTGTGGTCTGTTTGTGAGGAAATTCAACACCCGGGAGCAGAGATAAGTGTCCAGACCAAAGTTGCTCAGTTTATGGTTTATTTCATCAAACACTACATCTAAATATTTATTTGAAATAGCACCAACTTCCTGAGACTCAGGTCGCAGTATATTAAGGTATCTGCCTTCCTGCAAAGAGAATGTCACCTTTTAGTCCTCAGGACATGCTCATGTTTTCAGACACTCGGCACCTCTGTCCCCCTTATAGCTCTGTGCTGCTGTTAATACGATGTGTGACTCTGCCTCTTGGAACCAGTTAATAAGATCTGCACTCTAAACCGGGACACTGAGAACTCATTATAGACAGTGCAGGAGGAAGGACCATATGCTTCCCATAGAATAAGTCAAAAACCAGAACAAATATGCTTGGCTTTGTCTCCATTTGAGGGTCTGCACTAACTGTATCTCCTCATTTACAGGAGGACTTAAGACTCGGCTCTGGGCGTGTTGGACTGCGTAATGTGGGAAACACAGTATGTCTTATATCGCTCAGCCTCCACTCAGTGATGATGTTGGCTCACAAAATTCCCCACATCCCTTGTCCCTCTTTATTTTCTGTAGTAATATATTATTATGATCTATTTGCTTCTCCATCCTCACCATGTCTCTTTCTCTCCCTGCAGTGTTATCTCAACTCTGTAATTCAGTGTTTGTCTCACACACGCAGCTTGAGAGACTACTGCTTAGCCCAGGCCTTTGTTCAGGAAATGGCCTCCATCAAGGAACCACAACTAATGATAGGTGACTTCTTACCCATTGTGTCATGTTGTTCTCACAGCCTCTTGAAATTCACCCCCCCCCCCCCAAGCACGCTAATCAACTTTGCATACTCATTCCCATATTGAAGCATTCACTCGGGTCTTGTCTGACCTGTGGGACCCTACTGGAGGGGACACAGCTGTAGATCCAAGCAGATTTTTCACAGTCTTCAAGAAATACGTGCCTAACTTCAGTGGCTACAGGTGAGTGTTTGAATTTCATGGGATGTCGTTAAACTCTTTAGGTCCATATGCAACAGACATGAGGGTCATGTTGCTGTGTTAGCTGTTAATGGAATCTGTCTATTCTCATCCATGCTAACCAACTAATCAAGAACTGTCATGGAGTCTGATTCTTAGAATTCTACATTTATCTGACACCCTTATCCAGAGTGACTTACATTACCCAGTTACAATCTCCCTGGAGCAACTTGGGGTTAAGGGTCTTGCTCAAGGAGCCACTGGTGGTGGTAGGTGGGATTTGACCCTACCACAATCGGCTGCTCTTTTTCTCCAGTCAGCAGGATGCACAAGAGCTTCTCCGTTTCCTACTGGACAGGCTGCACTTTGAGATTAATCGTAGCCCAGCACATGGCAGGACAGCGCCCCCTAGGATGGGCTCCACACACGTCAAGCTCAGGTACTGAGACAGAGGTGGTTGTTGGACTTCCTTTCACCAGGACTGGATTTATTCACATGTCTTTTTTTCAGAATTGAGGAAGAAGCTGCCATTATGTGGGAGAAATACCTTGAGAGAGATAACAGCATGATTGTAGGTGGGTTTGTTTTCTGTTTATGCTTATGAGAATAATTTTCCCCTTGATCTCTCTATATTTTGAAAAAGTGCTTTTTCTCCATATTCCCGCCTGATTTTTCTCCATATCAGACTTCTTCTCTGGCCAGTTGAGAAGTTCTCTAAAATGTTCCATCTGCTCTCATTATTCAACCACATTTGATGTCTTCTATGACCTGTCGCTGCCTATCCCTAAGGTACTTCCATTAATCTTTTTTTCAAAGCAACAATTCAATTTAAAGCATAAAAATCTGAGATCCTCTGTTAACCTCCCAGGATCTGTTTTAACAGAGGACTACATCAGCAACCACTGTTTCCCTGAAGGACTGCCTGGATCTGTTCTCCAAGGAAGAACAACTTGACCAGGAAAATGCACCTGTATGTATATACCACTTGTGACTCTATTGTTGGATGCTGGCAGCAGTATAATGGACCATGCACCACAGTGACCACACAGTTTTGAGAGACAGCCATGGTGTGTGTCGCTGTCACATTGTGTTTCAGCTGTGTGAGAGATGTGGCAAGTGTACAGAGAGTACAAAGAGGCTGACCATTCAGAGGTTCCCCAAGGTCATCGTTCTCCATATCCTTTGCTACTATAGTTATTGCTAGTGTAGTGGTAGGACATTGACTGTTGTACATCTTGACAACATGCTCAAACCTCAATCGCTTCTACACGTCATGGTTTTCCATCTGCAAAAGCACCGTGCATGTGTCCTTCCCTCTGACGCTGGACCTGGGCCCATATGGACGTGCAGGAGTCGGTAAGGCTTTGATTGCAGACAGAGCTTGCTGGCATCTTTTGGACAAAACCTCCTGGAGCTCACTATATATGTCTTCCAGGGCCTGTTCTATACAATCTGTATGCGGTGTGTAACCACTCAGGCTCGATGGACATGGGTCACTACACAGCCCTCTGCCTGGACGATGCCGGCTGGCTATGCTACAGTGACTCCAGGTGAGTGGCTTTTGGGTTAATTTTCTTCTTCTGTAAAACAAATGCATTTTCAGTACACTGTTTATAGCAGCTGGTTGCATTTATATGTACCTACAACCTCACATATTTTTGGTATATTTTCTCAGTCAAGGTTCTATTATGCATCCTAGGATGGTTCTGATTATACACAATTATCCTGCTTCCTCTACCAACATTCCCAAGATGCATCACATCCGATTTTATATCTCCTCAGGGTGACTCCGGTTTCTGAATCACAGATCCAGTCCAATCACGCTTATATCCTTTTCTACCAGCTGGACAGTGGCAACCTGCTGAATAATTGAGTTTGACCACCTGATCCCATTCACATTGACCATCAGCCCAGGCTTACCACAAGTGCACCCACCCAGCATCCAACCAAAATGACAGAGCGTAACCAGAGGAAGTTCTTGATGAGCTGCGTCTAAAAGTCAGAGTTTGAGCAGGCCCCATAGATTGTGACTGGTCTCATTTGAGCCACAGGATAAGGATGAATGCAAATCAGGCTAAACGGCCTACTGCAGATCTTTCAGGTGGTCTGATATCTCCAGGCTACCAATTACCAGCAGCAGTGTTTCCCCTGAATTATTCCATGTGAAATTTAGAGAGAGGAACCAGCAGAGTTGGGCCGACCTCTAAGTATGGATACCATAATATGAGTACAGAAAAAATAACAAATGTGCATGTGATGGCAACATTTGAGAGAACCACTTTAAATATTTTTTTTCATTCCACCTGTGTTTACAAGGATATCAAGGTTGTGGAATTGCAAAGAAATCTGGAAGGAGGGTTTGCTTAGAAAAGAAAATTAATATCTGATTATTTCATCCATCCATCCATCCATCCATCCATCCACTGTTTTCAGTCCATTTTGCAAATACCTACAAGCATCTAGTAAATGCTAATTGTTGATTAGGTTTATTTTTTATCACATTACATTGTGTAGGACTTTTCATAGCCTCATAATATCGTTGACAGCAATCTTTTCCCCAAACGAGCTTGATGGGCCGAATGGCCTCCTCTCGTTTGTAAATTTCTTATGAGTGCAGCATAAGTGGATCGAATCCAATATTTAATGTTCCCTAAAAAACACCTTAAAAAAATAATCACTAAACCGAGGGAACCGTTAGAAGGCCATCATACGGTACTTGGTATATGAATTTGCTGTTATAATGAGTCAAAAATGTACGTGATTTACATTTTATCTTTGTGAAAAACTTTAAAAGATAGTATTTTACGGTTTTGCTATGGTGAAATATGTTGGGACAGACATTACATTCTTATTTTAAACGGTCCAATAAACTGATCAGCCAAACTGAGAGTACATTTTGTGGGGTTCATTACGGGACTTTTATAGGCGCTAGTAATCTGCTACATAGACCACTCTGCCATCTGCTGGTGAATTCAGAAAGTGTCTCTCCACCGATTGGGACTAAAATATTCTGCTTTGGCAGTTGATTTTGATCATTTGATATATTTTGCAAGTTATTAGTCAATTTTTTATGCACTGACCAATACTAAATGTTTTAATTTGTTTCTGAATTTGTTCAAAAACTGACATTTAATAATGTAAACTATACCTTTACAAATATGAGTACAGTAGTCCCGAATTAACGTGATCAGCAAAGTAATCTTTATTATTATTATTATTATTGTAATTATGAAATCTATTGGGAAACTCGGCCGGTGATTTTGTGGAACAATGCGCTCCGGCTGAGTGGCCGTACTGCTCCGCTTCCAATTGGTTAACAGCTGCTGTCCCTCATGGGATGCGGCGCAGTCATTGGCGGGAGTGGGCGGGCCGAAAAGCGTGGAGGAGTCGAACGGGGGAGACGGAAAGCCGAGAGCGCCGAGACAAAACAAACGGTAAAGAAGTTTATTTATTAATACTTTACCTCATCGTTTGAGTCATACAAAAAACAAAAATCGTAATATCGTTGACAGCATTTTATTATTCAAACGCTGTTGTCGGTTCGAGTCTTCGCTCTGGGCTGATTAGTACTTTTTGTCCGCTTTTGGGTGTAGTAATGGCCGATTAAAATCCCCGGTTTCAAATCGCGAATGCAGCGCTTCATACCGCCGCGACATGTGTTGAAGAATGTACCTATAAGATTGTTTCTTAAATTAAGGTGCATGAAGTGACTTTAAAGGGCGCGGGGCGCTGGCTAGCCGTCATCGCGACCCCCGTTGCCGGGCGTTTGCAGCTTTTCGGTCCCGTATGCGGCTTAACAGTAATTAAGCGACGTTCGTTTGGTCACTGCGACGGGGAGGATAGTAACCAGCTGGTAAAATGGTAAGTGTCTGTTAACCAGTCACCCGGTTGGCCCTTCCCTCTGGAGCAGTCATCTACGTGGCGCTTGGTTCTCCCGGTTAGCCCGGTTATTGGCCGGGGAAGGCCGGTGCTGTTTATTCCGTGCAGATGTTTCGACCAGGAAGCGAGATGTTAAAGAAGGGAGTCTGATGTGTTTCGGTGTTTATTTAAATAAATAAAAGTTTGGGGCGTTTCGGGGGCGGCGGGGGCCCTAACGGTGGTTTTGGTGTCGGACCTGGTCGTCTTTTTTATTGTATGAACAGTGTCAGATATGTCGTGTAACTGCGCTACACTTGGGCGGAACATTTTCATTTTCGGACTTTATCAAAGTTTCATGTCGTATATTTTGTAAGTCGTTGTACATTAATGGAGATAATTTGACGGTAAACCCCCTACTTCCGGTCGGGCCTCACTTCCGCATCTGTACTTCCGGGGGAGTCCGGACGCCGGACCGGCCCTTTTCCACGGTGTGTTGTTGAGCTGTGGTTGGTTTGATGGGCCGTAAGCAGCCGGGATTTAGTGTGTTACACTGCCTCCGGGCTCTGTCAGTGTTTGACTCATTTGTATTGTCCAAATGAGAAGTAAGCCATAATAAAAAAATAATTCTTTAATTCTATAAATGATTGTATGCACTGACATATTCTAACATGGAGACATTAGTACCATTTAAATACAGTTTTAGCTATGTGAACCGAGGTCATAGTATGTAATCATACATAATGTTGCTAACCATAGGTTATGCTGTCTGCAGTAGCCTGCTTGTAAAAAATTATGCTTTGTGTATATCTTTTCACGCACAGTAACTGATTCTGAGTGCCACAGAACCAGACCTAGGTTCGTTTAAATATGTAAAACACCTGCAGTGCTTTCTTTAAACTCACGCTAAAATATATTTGTAATAATACTTCCATACAGTACTCTTTCCTGATGCAGAAAGGTGTTGTGTCCTTTGGGAATTTTAGTACATTTCTTTTCTCTTTTGCATGAATCATTGAGCCTATTTCTTCAGAGGTAGTATACAAGTCTTTCAGTGTAAAGTGCATTGTGCATGCCATGTGGCTTAACTCGCATTTCTCACCTTTGGTTTGGTTGCTTTGACACTTGTCCCATTTGGGTGTCAGTTCTAAAATTCTGGGTAGACTGACTGTAAAGAAAGTTGACACGTGACCTTGGTGCTTCTGTTTAAGTCTTCTGCTGGACCATCTTTTTACACATTGGTTCAGTAAATATCCTGTTCTATGAATACTAAAAAATTACAAATTATTGACGGTAAACAAATAAAAACAATGCCATAACAGGTCTGACCTTGTCTGTCTTATTTCCCTGTTTTGCAGATGGCTGCCATTAGAAAGAAATTAGTGATTGTAGGAGATGGAGCCTGTGGTAAGACCTGTCTGCTCATTGTCTTCAGCAAGGACCAGTTTCCTGAGGTGTACGTGCCCACTGTTTTTGAGAATTATGTTGCCGACATAGAGGTGGACAGCAAACAGGTAAGTGTATACCTTTAAAACCTCCTTAACATTGCACATCTTTATCCTGTACCTAGGTGATTCTTTATTTGTATTATGTATCTTTCCACACTAGTTATTTTGTTTCTCTTTTGAGGTACATTGCATTCCAATGACTTTTATATGCATATTTCCAGTTGTTTCACCTGTAATTTTTTTATTGATTATGCCTGTTTAACTTCTTATGCTCAGTGCCCTGGCTCTCACTGATTGCTGTTCTCGGTTTTGCACGTCATTGTTGTGGGCGTGCATGTGCTGCTGTAAATGGAGCAGTTTAAATTTCCCAGAGATCAGCTTTGTTTACAAGTCTGTTAAACCTTCTCAAGCTAAGTTGATACCCTTAGACTGACCAGAGCTCAGTCTGTATTTGCCTGACTTGTATATCTCTCTCCCTTAAGCAGCGTCTCAGAAATTTGGTTTTCTCCTTTTCCATCGTTTGTTCAGGTGGAGCTCGCTTTGTGGGACACTGCTGGACAGGAGGACTATGACAGGCTGAGGCCTCTGTCATATCCCGATACAGACGTGATCCTGATGTGCTTCTCCATAGACAGCCCCGACAGCTTGGGTAGGCATCTTTCATCTGATGACGGTCACAATCCAATGGGAGATGCACGGTCCCATTTCCCTGGTGTGTGTCCTGCTTGACAGAGAACATCCCAGAGAAGTGGACGCCTGAGGTGAAGCACTTCTGTCCCAATGTGCCCATCATCCTCGTGGGTAACAAGAAAGATCTACGGAACGATGAGCACACGCGCAGGGAACTTGCCAAGATGAAACAGGTATGAAGACCTCAGCTCTTGTACCCTTCAGTGATGTACTTTAGCCCTATTGAAATAATAAAATGACTACTTAGGTAACAAGAATTTGAATAAAATCATGAGCTGAAAAAACTGTAAAGGTCTGAGGAATGCAGTTCAAAACGGAGCCGCTGGAAATCAGCTAAAAATGGAAGCTCCACTGGAATGTTGCTTAGCAACATGGTTATACAAGGAAATCATTTAGTTTATTGCACCATGATGTAGACTGGAGCCATCTTGAGATGCCTTGAGGTCTGTAGGTAATCTGGCGACTGGCACTGTGGTCCCTGGGCTGCAGAATGGTGGTGTCTTCAGCAACACCCTGAGGATGCCGTCTCATTCAGTCTTGAGATGGATGAGAGAGTCAGCGTAATTACAGGAAAGGCACTGATCACTGTGCAGCTGTCAGAAAGTACATTCTTGTTTTCCAGTAGCAGCAGAGGTAATGTCCTCCCAGAATGCAGTATGCTCCCTCTGCTGCTGTACTACTGCCTGCCAAACAGCCTGTCAGCAATGGTTGTTTCTTATAGTCTTGATGTTGCCCCAGCAGTTGAGCTTCTCTTTAGGTTTTAAGAGGAAACTATCCCACGAACTCCTTTTGGTACCAATGTTGGGCTCCCCGTGTGGCCAGAGTCTCGTTCTCAGACCGTTTTAAAATCATCTCTTCAGGAGCCAGTGAAACCGGAGGAGGGGCGAGATATGGCAAACCGCATCAATGCCTTCGGCTACCTAGAATGCTCAGCCAAGACAAAGGACGGCGTCCGGGAAGTGTTTGAGATGGCCACCAGGGCGGCGCTACAGGCCAAGAAGCGTGGCAAGAAGAGTGCCTGCCTCCTGCTATAGAGTGGTGATGGGGGGGGGGGGGGGTG
>JAODKL010000128.1:22642768-22654651 GCA_026780765.1 Petrocephalus schoutedeni
GGTCGGGGGGGGGGCCGGGGGGGGGGGGGGGGGGGTGGCTGCTGGCCGGCTCGGAGCGCGGACTCACCCTGCCGCTCGTCTGCCATGCACAGGGCACCCTGCTGGAGAGGCCGCAGACCCTGATGGACCAGCTGAAACGCGTGGAGGAGAGAGGGGTAAGGATGGAGACGCAGTATTAGGATGGTGGGGGCGTCACCGCGCTGTACTTGGTTTTATTGAAGCTGCGTGTCACATGCGAGTTCTTAAGCCCTGACCTCTGACCCCCCCCCCCCCCCCCCTATAGAAGAGCAGCCCCCCTCAGGGCCTGGTGGCTGCCTACAGTGGCGAGAGCGACAGTGAGGAAGAGGGCGGTGCGGAGAAGGGGAGCCTGGACAAGGAGGAAAAACTGACAGACTGGGCCAAACTGGCCTGCCTGCTGTGCAGGAGACAGTTCCCCAGCAAGGAGGCCCTTCTCCGGCACCAGCAGCTGTCAGAGCTGCACAAGGTGGGTTTAGAACCGTATGGGTGGGGCCAGGTCAAGGGGGTGGGGCCAACGTGACACTGACCACTTCCTGTTTCGTTCCCTCCTATACAGCAAAACCTGGAGCAGAGGAAGAGTCTTCAAGCAGAGCAGGACGGCTCTGAAAGACGGGAGGGTGAGGTGTGTACTGCTGCCGTCGAATGAGTGCAGAAGATGCCGTGTCCCTTGCAGTTTTACAGAGGGCCCAATTCTTGCAGCAGAGGTACAGGGATCGGGCCGCAGAAAGGAGGGAGAAGCTTGGTGTTCCAGATCAGCCAGATGCCAAGAAGATGAAGTACAGCCCCCTGTATGTGCGTACACACATTGCCGTAGGCATGTCTATGTGTGCATCTGTGTTTTACACATCACTGCTCCTAATAGCCCACTCACAGACTTCATCCTCTTACAGTCTTTCTGTTCTGATTCGGCCCCATTTCCAGTGATGCAGGGTCATAGACCAGCCCGCAGTGATGCTCTGTGGGAGGGCAAAGAAGAGCTTCCCAGTGCACAGCAAGTAGAGCGATGGGGTTCCCAGTACTGCCAGCACTGCGTCACTGCTAAACCATCCTTCCTCTGCTGTCCATCCTTCTTCACACCCCATTCTGTATGGTGTGATGGCACCACAAGCAGTATGGATTCACAGTGGATGCAGTGACTGTCCTTCCTGAACCTTTCTAAGCTTATGATGTCCTCGGCGTTCGTGTGAGGAAATGTGAGCACAGAGACTTGCTGCCTTAGCAGATGTGTTGTAGTGTTGTGCCGTATCTACAAGGCATCCGTTCCGTGCCGCTATGTACCTAAAGTCAATGCACAGCCAATGTGTAGGAACCTGTGCTGCGTGAGCTGAGCAGCTCACTGGGTCTAGATGTGCATCATTTACAGTGCGTTTACAGCTAGTGGTGGAACTCCAAACCCCCTGCTGTCCAGCTGCTGCCTTTTAAGTGTGTGCGTGGGGGTATGGATGTCTGTGTATATAGATAAATATGTATGTGTGTCACTTTGTGTCTGGTGATGATAGGTTAAGGTTTCATCCTGCCTGGTGTGACAGTGACAGGTGACACAGTGTGCTCGGGTGTCACCTACATTGTTTACATGTTTTTCCATGTTGGAATGAATCGCAAATGTGACCGCTTTCATATCTGCATTTTCTTTCTTTGCTCTTTATAAATGCTGCCTGCAGTCTTGAGGTACTGCTGTCGGTTCCGAAAAAGTTTGAATGGGTTTAAGTAGCATAATGCGGGGGATGGGACATTGTGAAATGTTTAAGCCCTTTTCCCTTTTAATAAGAAGTCAGCTTTGTGTTATAAGGAACACTTTCAAATGCCGTCATTTCTCTTGGTAGCCCTGGCCAGCCGTGCCTTCTGCTGTCGCGTTTCCTGTAAAGATCAGCGTTAGCCATCACACATAACTTACTAACCCATTTTTTAGAGCTATTTATATTCGGCCTGAAGGATGGCACAATGGGCACGGCCGGCCAGTCCTGCCGTGCAAACCTGTCCCCTGTCCTTCCAACCCCTTTCCCAGACAGTCAGACTCCCCAGCCCCCCCCCCCCCCCCCACATCTCTGCCACTAACGCCTCAGTACACAAGAAAATGTCTAATGCAGTCATAGTTAACGAGAATTTAAGCTTTATTTGTACTGTGGATAGCCAAGATGGCATATAACAAGAAATGTTAGAGGTTTCGTATTTTCCGAAGCATGTAATCTATGCATTAAGTGATCTGTTATTCCCCCTCCAAATGTAGTGTCCTGTGTTTGCACGCTGTACTTGTGCATTGGTGCTGACACTTCCATGAACGGGCATGTTACTGTACAATTTGTGTATATATTTTCCCTGTAAGTAAACTTGGTTAATAAGTTATTGGTTCCAGATGTTTTGTCTTCTGGCCCAAACATTCTGTGTATTAATAATGGCAATGATTGTTTCACTTTGTAAATGTACATTGAGTTTAAAGGTCGAACGTTTGTGTTTGATTAACAATTTTGCTGCTATGTTATTAACCAATGAAACGTATATTTTTACCTTTGATTTGTAATTTGGGCTTTTTAAGCATGCCTTTTTGGGCGAGTCAAATTCGTTTTATTTTACCTGTATCCTAATGGAGTCTGTTTTGTGTCAGAAGTTTGTTATAATTAAAAATTAGTAAGCAAAATCAACTGCCTGTTTTTAAGTAGGCGAGAAACAGTGATTCTACACTGGCTTCGGATACATTTCCTATTTATTGCGTCGCCCGATAGCACCCATTATCTCGTTCATTTTCTCTTCTGTACATTGTAGAAAGGTACCGTAGCTTTATGAACATTTTTTTTCTCTGTGGATTTGGACCGAACCATTAAGCAACGGGTCCAGATTTATCTAGCACAATAAGAGACGCGGTAAGTAATAGACGAGGCTCTCATAACATACTTGTACAAAAGCTTGCGATCATCGGCAGCAGCCTTAACTAAAACGACTTGCATGTACATCTCACTTAATCTCGTTAAATAGAATGTAAAAGTGTATAAATTACTATATAGGAAATGGGTTATAGCTACTTGCTCTCGCAGTATTTATAAAAAAAAACCAAGGTAAGTGTAGCATCTGCTAATTTTTACTTTATTGTTCACTGATAAGTAATCAAGATGCTACTATTTGTGTTTATTTTTTCATAGATTATTGCATATTAGGCCTGTGTCGTTCATTAACGATTCGTTCTTTTTGAAGTGGTTTGTAAGTGTACTAAATGATTTTAATCGCTGCACTTAATTCGTTTCTGATTAGTTCCCTTAGTGAGTCTAATATTCATGAACGAGATGCTCCCTCTCACAGAACCACAAAAGAAGAGATGCATGAACCAATGTTTAGCGGAACGAATTCAAAAGAACTACGTTTTCTATGACCACTAAAAACGCGGACGCACCCTCTCCCTTTAAAACTATTGGCTAAACCCGACGTCAATTATCCATCGTACTTCCCTAGCGGAATGTCGTAATCTCCCTTTGATCCTATTGGCTAAATCCGCTGCCGGCCGTCTAATGTCGTTTCCTTAACGCCTTGGCGTCGTTTCCATGGCTACGTTATTACTGGTTTTCTGAAGTCCAGAGCAACAGACAGCCGTGGTCGTTGAGTGTGTACGTATTCTGCAATAAGACGTTAATTTACAGAAATGCGTAATTAGATTAGGTAGATGTATGGTTGTAGGAGCCTCTTTGTGGTTTTTACGCGATTTTAAATGTACCTATTATGGTGTTGTTTAAATTGTTATATGATTTGGGGTGCCCATGCAGGGAAGACCAGTAACTATGTAGCTGAAAAACAATAGACGGATATTGTAACAATCACATCTGATGAGCTGATCAGCAAAATGAAGTGAGCACATACATAATAAGGCAATACATAATTTCTCTGTAATTTAGCAAACCATACAAAAGTGAAAGAAACAATGTCAGACATGGAAGAGGATGAGCTCAGATCTGGAGAGTCAGAGGAAGAGGAAGAGGAGAAGGGGGAGGCGCATGAAGAAGAGGATGCCGTGGTAGAGCCAAAAGGCCAGGTACAGCCCAAGTGGTGAGCTCACATGAATCACGGTGTGTTTGGTCCAATGCGTCAAACTCAAACTTAAAAATCCCACCATCTTTACTCAATCACATTCTGACTGTAGCTTGCTTACTTTCAGTGTCAAAGTGACTTTTCTTGTTTAAATGCTAGTTTAATGTATGTTAAAACAGTTTTAATTGTTTCACTGATGGTTTGTGATTTCAGTGCATTCTGCAATTCTGCGGATTATTACTATAGAAACTTCCCATGCTGTGTTCGTGGTCAGTGTATGTAGCCCCTGTCTATATGCAGACTGTCGCCTGCCCAGTCACCCAGGAGATGATTGCTCACGGTCTCTCTCTGCTGTGTAAGACTGGGAATGGTCTGGCTCACGCTTTTGTCAAGCTGGATCTGAGAGACAGGTAAGTGTGTTTGTTGGCAAATATCATTTTCACCTGTAGCATGTTAACTACTTCCTCCTCTGTGCCAGTTTCAGCAGGTGGCCTCCTGGGATGCTTTTCCAGCTGTCCTGAAGGAGGTCCCACATATGCTGAGCACTCATTGGCTGCTTTTCCTTCACTCTCTACTCAAGCTCTTCCCAAACCATCTCTACTGTGTTTAGGTCAGGTGGCCAAGTCATGTGATACTATCACTCTCCTTTATAGGTGGCTTGGTGTGTCCAGAGTTGTGACTGGTACTGTATGCCTGGGAACCTTTCTGCCTGAGAAATATGTGACCTAACCCTGAATACCCCAAAACTCCCTTTCCTGTTGCCAGGAGACTGACAGACATCGCTCTGCTTAGCAACTTCGTCCACCTGCGGTTCCTGGACATGTCCTCCAATTGTCTGTCAGACTTGTCTCCACTGGCAACGCTCACACAGCTGCTCTGGCTGAAAGTGGATGGAAATTGGGTGGAGAGTTTTGCCGGCCAGCCTATGAACCAACTGGTCTATTTACAATGCCTCAGTATGGCGTCCAATCGAATCCATAGTCCTGAGGGGCTCGAAGGTCCGGCCCTAGAGAGCCTCAATCTGATTGGTTAGTGTCAGAAACATTTAGTCTGGGTGGATTTGTCACTATGGGGTCAATCTATCACATGAGAAAACTGTTGCCAAATGTTTTTTTCTCTCCTCAGGTAACAGCATTCAGCGACTATCAGGGCTGCAGTGTGATAGACTTGGCAACTTAGTGACTCTGGAACTGAGAGGCAATATGCTGGAGAGCACGGATGGCATCCAGCTGCCAAATCTGCGCAGACTCTACCTGGTATAATTTTCTCACACAATTAAAAAAAACTCAGATGTGTGTGTGTGTGACATCTGCTTCTTTACTCCCAAACCACTGATATAAAGCAACCCAGATCCCCCAGCATCTGCTAAAGCTGGACTGCATTACAGGTGTAGCACCTTGTTTCTTAACCTGAATTTTACCTGTGCAGATGCTACCTGGTAGAGCTCTTTCACAACTCAGTGTGTCCCTGTTTTAATATCGGGAGAAAAATTAAATGTTCCTGCTAATCATTCAACCTCTCTTATTTTACGGCCAGTTTAGGCTCAGAACCGCATTAAGCAGCTGAAAGGACTGGAGCATTTGGAGCAGCTTACCACCCTGCACCTGCGGGACAACCAGCTGGAGACCCTGGATGGCCTCAGTGCCAGTATGAGGGCACTACAGTACCTGAACATCAGGTAGCACCAGTGATACTGCGAGTGTCCTCGGGACTGTTTGGGGAGCCCAGCCAGCTTCTGGGTATGCCTTCACTAGTGATGATGGTAATCGCCGATGGCCTTTCTCATCAGGGGTAACCTGGTGGACTCCCAAGAAGCTCTACACTCCCTGACAAATGTGTCGGGCACGCTGCGGGTGCTGGTTCTGTCCGAGAATCCACTGGCCGAAGTCGAGGATTACCGCTTGCATTTACTGGCCCGGCTCCCCCTTCTG
The DNA here is from genome assembly GCA_026780765.1 of Petrocephalus schoutedeni. Taxonomy (NCBI): domain Eukaryota; kingdom Metazoa; phylum Chordata; class Actinopteri; order Osteoglossiformes; family Mormyridae; genus Petrocephalus; species Petrocephalus schoutedeni. The sequence continues at coordinate 22,648,729 of JAODKL010000128.1, forward strand.
GAGAGGTTGGACAAGAGGCCTGTCACAGCAGATGAGAGGGAGGAGGCCCAGGCTGCGCTCAGGGTCAGGCCTTAATCTGCAGGGGGGTGGGGGAGTGCCCATGTATGCGTGTGTGTTATTTTCATCAGAGAGAAACCGGGATAATCATCTAAATAGTTTCATTGTCCTTTTTAGGAATTTGAAGAAGATGATGTCACAGAAGAAGATTAGACATGCCTAGGAGGGATGTAACAGAAGCATCTCTTGAGGCACATGGGAATCCGTCCATAAGTTTCTGCTTGTTTCTAAGCACTGTCATCATTGCTGAAGTAAATGTGGTTGCTTTCTCTTATTTGCATTGGTTCTATTAAAGTCACTAAGATCCTAGTTTTTCTCTCCTAGACAAATAAAAACTGAAGTGCACATTATTATAATCATTGTTGCCTTCTAAACACAATTGTTTTTTAAAGAACGGAACATTTCATTGCATGATGGTTGTGTGTTCTATTCTGATTACAAATTAAGGGTTCAAGTAGACACATCGTTTAGTTAGTAGGCAAATAAACGAAAAACGAACATTAATCAGATTATCCATTATCCATAATCCATTATCCCTGATTAAACATTAAACATTAATTAAACACATTAGGAAACAAACACGTATATTGTGCAGATGTAAATATGCAGCGTAAAAGCCGATAATTGTGAAACATCGTGTAAAACAATCTACACAATACGCAAAAAAAAACTGACGAAACGGACACCAAAATCTCAAGTTTCCAGTGCCCGCAATGCCTGGGGTGGGAGATAATGCGGGCAACGCTGGACCATGTGCCCTGTGGGAGGAAACGTGGGCTGGGCTATGTGAGGATCTCAGTTTAAAACCTGCAGATCATGCCAGTCATCTTCTGGTGAAGGTACAGGGGAGCTCTCGACGAGATGGCGAGCTACCAAAAGCCAGCGGATGAAGCTTTACAGGCTCTTCAAGATGTGGCCAACAAGCTGAGGATTCACTCCATCAACGCCACATGCGCCTCCAACTCCGGGTGAATCTCCTTAAACTTACGTATCCCTCTTGTTTCCGTAAAAAGTCGCATTTATCCAAGCAATACCTCGGTACTGACTGCGGCAATTCCGTCGATTGAAATCCACCGTGCATGATGCCAACTTGTTTACTCCCGAAACATTTCTTAGGTGCGGTAATGGTACAAAAGCCGATGTAAATTTTCCCCAATCCCCCTGGCGTATGCTAAACGCGGCTGCACTGTGTTACAGGTTTCGCAGTGTTTTATGAAACGCCTTAATTTGTCTTTACGAGAAGGCTCCCCCTCTTCCAATTAACATACCTTACCTGCTAGTACTATATGATATAGTTCTTGGGGACCAACCGATACGCCCAAGCGATCTAAGAGTGTCACCGCAGGTCTGTCTTTAGTTGTTTAGTTGTCCCTGATCCGTCTAATTATAAAACGCGGAAAAGATTCTGCGTGACGCTAATTACATCCCACGTGGATACGCAGACCTCCGAGCTGCAGCGTTAGTTCTCACCCATTGATCTTGCCCTTACCTCGATATCTAAAGTTTTGAATAGGTGATGAATAATCCCTAACTGATCTGATTTTTATGAACGCAACTTGTAGTCATTGTCAGATGTGAAGCATTGTGTGAAGATGTAAACCCTTCTTTTTGTTCATGTCAGAATCTTAGCCTGTTAGACTTGTAAAATGCTATTCATTTGAAATTGTACTCATTTGTGCTGCAACTCCTGAAGGTGGTAATGGACCTGCATTTGACTTGTGGGTGTCAATGCTCTGCACAGTTGTGCACCACCCTGACACCCAGTAACCTTGGGTTCCCTGCTTCCCATCCCAGACACCCCACCTCATGTTGCAGTGCTGCAGAGATCACATCTGTGCTCTTTTTCCACGCAATGCGCTACAAGACGCAGGACCCACGCAATCCCTGCAATGACCGCTTTGTCATGTCCAAGGTGGGCCACTGCAGGCAATTGTATGGCTTCTTTAACGGTCTTCTACAGTCGAGCAATCAGTACTTGACAGCCTGATTGTAGATCTGCAGTCCATACTAGTCTGCTGCAAGCCATTACTCTTGCGGTGATTTAAGTATATTTGTTGGCAAATTTAGCAAGTGAATCAAATATTGACAAAATTACAGTATAATCTCTGGACCTGAAGTTGATCCACAACCTCCTTCTGGTCCAGGGTCATGCTGCACCTATCCTCTATGCTGCGTGGGTTGAAGCTGGATTTCTGGAGGAGTCGAAGCTCCTGGATCTGCGTAAGATTGACTGCGAGCTGGAGGGCCACCCAACACCAGTGAGTCCCTCTGTGCTTTGCCTGGCTGCTATGACCCCCTCCAGCAATGGAAGGAGGTGCTATTTGAGTGAATTTCTTCTCTGCCCTACAGAAGCTGCCATTTGTGGATGTAGCGACTGGTTCTTTGGGTCAGGGTTTGGGTGCTGCATGTGGAATGGCTTATACTGGCAAATATTTTGACAAGTCCAGGTATATCAGCCCTAACTTACAGACTTATTTTTTTTTTTCTTGGCATTTTTTTTCTTGCCATTCCTTAACTGGATATGCTCTTGCCTTCCTCTCAGCTACCGTGTATATTGCCTGCTTGGCGATGGTGAGTGCTCTGAAGGGGCAGTGTGGGAAGCCATGGCCTTTGCATCCCACTACGACCTGGACAACCTGGTGGCTATTGTGGATGTGAACCGTTTAGGGCAGAGTGAGGCTACACCACTGCAGCATGACGTGGACATTTACCTCAAGCGCTGTGAAGCCTTCGGGTATGTGGACCATTAAGCCATGTGGAAATGCCTGTGGTCCAAATGCTGCCTAGAACCCTCCAGTCTTGAATCGTTACTGTAGAGTTGCGAGGGGCCAAATGAGTTCATAAACTGTACATCACTTGCTTGGCTGTGAATGACTTGTGCATCCCCATGACAGTAGATGGTGTCTGGCTTCATGGTGGTTATTCAGCCCCTGTACTCTCCCATAGCTGGAACACATGTGTAGTGGATGGCCACAACATTGCAGAGCTGTGCCAGGCCTTGTGGCAGGCCCAGCAGGTGAAGGAGAGACCCACTGCAATCATCGCCAAAACTTTCAAAGGCAAAGGCCTGAAAGGTACGAGAACTCCCTACCAGATACTAGGTCAATGTCTGTTTTAAAAGGGATGGGGACCTTGGGTACTTTAATGGCCTGAATCAGTTTCCCAAACCAGTCTTCTGGGCCCTGCAGACAGTCCACATGCCCCAGCCAACCAGGAGCTGGGAGGAAGCAAAAACAGACAGTCTGTGGGTCCCCAAGGACTGGGTTGGGGAAACGCTGGCCCAAATTATTGCTGAAGCTTGGAGATTATTCCATAGTCCTGCTTAAACACAGGATTAAGTACAGGTGGTGACCTTTCTGTGGGACTGAATATCCTGAAGTTCTCCTCCTCTTGCCAGCTTTTGCCAAGGGATTCCTTGGAGCTCATAGTATGGTGTTTTGCAACTGCTTTGTTCCTCCTTAATCAGGAATTGAGAATGAGGATAATTGGCATGGAAAACCCCTCCCAAAGGACAGTGTAGATGGCTTCTTGTCAGAACTCCGAGGGCTGATCAAGATGGGCAAACCCCCCTGTCCAGCCTTGCCTAAAGAGGATGTTGCTGCTTTGGAGACTGGTCACATCAGCTTGCCCTCACTGCCTGCATACACAGTTGGCGATAAGGTGGGTGGATGTGGCTTGTCAATCTTTCCCTATATTCAAATGTGGTCAGTGTTGCTGATCAGTGAATTCTCTAGCTTGTCATATAAAGTATAATATTAAAAGCTTGCTGGAGGGAGGCTAAACTTGCTGTTTGGTTTCTGCAGGTGGCAACAAGACGTGCTTATGGTGTGGCTCTTGCGAAGTTGGGGCAGGTGTGCCAGCGAATTGTAGCTCTGGATGGCGACACGAAGAACTCCACCTTTGCAGAGACCTTCAAGAAAGCCTTCCCGGAACGCTACATTGAGTGCTTCATTGCAGAGCAAAACATGGTCAGGACAAATGTCCAAACTTTTTTTATGGCTGTTCTGTGGACACTTGAGTGTTTAGAAACTTCCACTTATTAGGCTGCGACTTTTAATCTCCGCCTCAGGTTAGTGTGGCTGTTGGCTGTGCCACACGGGATCGCTGCGTGCCGTTTGTCAGCACCTTTGCTGCCTTCCTGTCCCGAGCCTATGATCAGATCCGCATGGCGGCTATCTCCCAGTCTAACATCAACCTGGTTGGCTCCCATTGTGGTGTTTCCATTGGTAGGTCATCAAACACCCTGCTACGCCCTACTAACTAGGTATAATTTTTTCCCACTGGTGTACTTCTCAAGACCATGAATGGGATGAAGACATGGATGTGTGCGTGCAATTGGGTTTGGCAGAACTCTGCTGGCAATAAATGCCTCTCGTTGGTAATCACAGTACCTCATTAGGTAGCAATGTTGCCTTAAAGCTGTAGAGATGTGGATTTGAATCCTGTAAGTGAAGTTTTTTTATTTTATTTTTTCCTCTGTCACATGGGTTTCATTCAGGTGCTCAAGTGTCATATGTACCCTGCAATAATTACCTCGAAATGGGATGCCATACCGCAGCCTTATTTCCTCTGCTGCCTGGGGAACTCCAGGTCCACCCCATCAAGATTTAAATGATTAAAAGATTGGCATCACTACAAGCTATTAATGCTGAATCCTAAGGTCTAATAGCCTCTGATTTGATCTTTACTGTCTTAAACTGAACATCGTTATTTTACTCCACCCCAATACTTTTTTTTTTTTTTTTTTTTGGGGGGCTTAATCTGTCTGAAGTGGCTGGGATTTGCAGATGTGGCTTTAGAATGGAACCTCTACCTGTGTTCAGGTGAAGATGGACCCTCCCAGATGGGCCTGGAGGACCTGGCCATGTTCAGAGCTATTCCTACCTGTACGATCTTCTACCCCTGTGATGCGGTCTCTACGGAGAGGTCTGTGGAGCTGGCTGCTAATAGAAAGGTGAGGAATGGAAATTCCAAGGAGGCCGTCAGGAGGCATGAACCTGTCTACCGCCAAGATGTGCTTAACATGCTGCCATCCTCTTAGGGAATTTGCTTTATCAGGACCAGTCGGCCAGACACTCCTGTGATCTACCCGCCGGAAGAAAAGTTTGAAGTGGGATATGCTAAGGTAGGTGACTACATTCCTTTGGACTCGTGACTCTGTACTTTGAACACTGCTGTTAACTTGCATCTTGTGTAGGTGGTGCGCCAGTCTGACAGTGACAAAGTAACCATCATTGGTGCTGGTGTGACATTGCATGAGGCTTTGGCTGCAGCTGATCTCCTAGCCAGTGAGGGTAATGACACAGTTCTTGCATATGTAGCAGGGTACCGCTCGGACTAGCATTGTTTAAAGGGATCTAATCTATCCTAGGTATGAATGTCAGAGTGATTGACCCATTCACCATCAAGCCACTGGATGCTGGCACTATTGTGTCTAGTGCGCGGGCCACAGGTGGAAGAGTACTTACTGTGGAGGACCACTACAAAGAAGGTGAGCCCCAGAGCTTGAGGTGTGGAGCTTGTATTGCTGGGCGGGTTCTCATGTATCCTTTCCTTTTAGGGGGCCTGGGGGAAGCTGTGCGCTTTGCAGTAGCTGGTGAGCCTGGTATCACCGTGCAGTGCCTAGCAGTCACAGAAGTACCCCGAAGTGGGAAGCCCCAGGAGCTACTGGACCTATATGGAATTGGTGCCAAGTCCATCATGGCTGCAGTCAGAATGGCCTTCGCCAACTGAAGGAGTGGGACGTGTGTCACTGTCCTGTTATGTCGGTGTATCCTTGTGCTCTGTACCAATCATTTTAGGGGTATGGGCTGAAACCACTCACTGATGTCCCTTGTAAAACTGACAGGAATGCAACCACTATTTA
>JAODKL010000128.1:22665483-22689048 GCA_026780765.1 Petrocephalus schoutedeni
ATATATAGGCTGGAATCTGCATAAGGGTCTCTCAGTTAAGAACTAATAAAAGAACTAAGACCTGAAAAATTTGCTTGAGTCACTGCATGTCAAAAGCGCATGAGTTGGTCTTGGCAGTGGCTTCCCTCGCCCGTGAAAATCTCCGTGAAACAATATCTGTGAAGCCTGAACAGAAAGGAAACATTTCGATCACTAAGAAGAGTTTAGGTGCCTTTATACGGGCTGAAAACTCTCCGACATTATTCACTCACCACAACCCACAAATGAGGTTTTCATGCTACTGTAGGACCATTTGGAAATTTTAAACACAAGGCCATCTGGACAGACCCTAATCTTTAATTGTTACTTTTGAAACCTCTCCAGCTGGACTTCAGTTCCCTTCAGAACCTCTGAAGTGGGTCTACTTGGAAAGCATCAGAACACAACAATTAATGGCATCCCTCTCTGACCGGCCGTACCGGAACGAGACAGGTCCACAAATAAACACGGCTGCCGTAGATGTCCGACCGCACCCCCTACTGGGAGGTATGAGGCAGTGAAGGATACTTTGGCAGGAGAGCAGCGGGGTGACCGCAGCTGGACCATACTGGTGCTTTTCAGGACGCTGGTTACGCGGTCACTGTGTATCAAGCCTCGCAAAGCAGGAAGAAATTCTTTGAAAACTTTTACTATATCCTGTCCTCACTTCCCACAAATAACAGATGGAGAGAAACCGAGAGGAGATACGTACGTACGTCTAGTGTGGGATTATAGCCTGACACTAGGTCCACATTTAGATTCCAAAAACAGGCACAAAATGCATTTAATAGAAGTTCTGCTGTCAGTTAGTCAAAGTCCCAGAAGATCATTCTAGAGCAGCGTTGTGTCGAACATTACTGCGGTTGCTGTAAGCTGAAAGTGATCCGTAAAATATTTTTAAACCATTGAGCAATTTTTAGCTGTTACCAGGATACATGAAGGCATTATTATGGTCCTTCAAGGAAAAGGCTGTCACACCGAATTATGAAGATGCATTGGCAGAATAGAAGACACCCTGTGAAGGCAGATCGCAAGAGAAATGTGACAAAATAAAGGCAGAAGTGTGCAGACAGAAGTGATAATTAAAGGCTTCATTTGACAAAACCTGTTGTGCACACTGTAGACGCTGTTTAAGGCAAAGCTGTCAAACGCAATGGGGTCATCTGGGGATTTTGTGCTTTTAAATATGCACTGTTTAACTTTAAAATAAGATGGTATATCTAGAGATTGCAATAAAATCCGCAGTATTTGGTCTGAAGTTCTAGAGAATAGAACAGAGAATAATGGTGTGGATTCACGTAAAAAGAGTTTTAAATTCTTTGTATGTTTGCCTTTCCTTTGGTATTAAAATGTTTTTGCTTTAATGTCTCATGCATGGTTTTCTATTTCTGAAAACCTTTTTAAAGGTCCGGGCTGCAGACGTATCTCACAGTAAACATGGTGACAGTGTCTCCATCCTCTGTGGTTTTCTTACGTTTGATTTGAGCAGCATTCCTCTAGACTCGACTCACTCATCTCTTTTAATTTGACCTTCATCACAGTCACAGACATCTACATCGGTTGTTCTGCTGCATCCAGTTAAAGTTCATCGAGTCTCTTATAACTTGTATGTCTTCTGCCCTCGTTTACGTTATTTTCAGTGTTTCTATTGAAGTATGATGCCTTCCAGTCTCCTGGTTTTTTGAGTCCAGCCTTACCACACTCTTGGCTTGTTGTAGAATCTGACGACCCTGAAGAAACTCAACCTGGACAACAACAATCTGACAAAAATCCCCCTTCTGCCAGCATCGCTGGAGGAGCTCAAGCTCAATGATAACAAAATCAGTCGGATTACGCCCCACAGCTTCAAAGGTGCGGCTGTGTCTGTGCGTCTATGAGTGCGACTGTTCCAAGCTGACCTTTCCATATCGATGCTGTCCCGTACTGAGTGTCTGGCTATCATCAGGCCTGTCCAAACTGCTGACGCTGGAACTCCAGGGCAACGGTCTCCATGAGGGAAAGGTGTCCCCTCTGACCTTCAGGCCCCTCAGGAAACTAATCCACCTACGACTAGATGACAACCGGTTTAGAGCAATTCCAGCAGGACTGCCTCCCTTCCTTCAGGTTAGGGTAACAGCACAGAATTTTTGTAGTGACCTCTACCGGCAGAATAGCGTAAAGCAGTGATTATCTTGATGGGGATGTACTGTTTTTCCAAAGTTCTTTCACTGAACATTGTGCTAGGGTATAAAGTGTTAGCCTTGAGTTACTTGCATGAACATCTAAATTAACTTGCACAACCAAACACATATCCTCTACTAATACTACTAATATGCATTAAAAGTATGTGCATGAAATCAGATTTAGCAGTTTGGGTGGTTTGATTGAATTTGAAGCATTTGAAGTATTTTATGGGTGGGATTTTGCTTTGCAACAGGGGCTCCGGTTCTCGCAGAACCAAGTGGAGGAGCTGACCGAAAGCTCCCTGAAGCTGATCCGGCTTAAGGTCCTGGACCTGAGTCAGAACAGGCTGAAGGACAAGCGCATAACATCACGGGCATGGATACACCTACCGTAAGCTCTTTCCTCTCCCTCTAGGTTCTGTTACTGTTCAGTTGTTCTAAATATTAGGGCCGCTGTTGTGCCATTTCACCATTTACCACAAGAGTGTGCCATTCGGTCTGGACTGTGCATATTCATTTCAGGTTAAGCCACTCGGCCCTACTGGAGTCATGGCATTAAGTGTTGGACTTATGCTGAATGGAATCTACCGCTAAGTGTCATTGGCTGCATGCATGTCCCCAGGTCACTAGAGTGATACACTGACTGCTTTTTTGGAGTCTTGTTTGAAGATACGATATTCTACATAATTACCTGCTAATGAGACTGGAAGTGCAGCTGTGGAAACACCTGGAGATGTTTAAATATATTTTTTTAAAAGATAGCTCTATTTGTTGAATAGACAGAGGTCTATGTCTGGGCATGGGTACTTGTATTGTTCAAATATTGTAAAATTCCTAGGGCTTTTTGTCTCCGTGGAATCCTTGGGAACCAACTGAAACTCTCCAAGAGTGTACACATATATTAGGGTAGGAGAAACCACGGTGTCACACATCTCAGAGCAGGACGGGGATGAGATTAACACCCCTCTCCAAACCATAGTGTGCTGGTGTCTCCTCTGCGCCTATGTGAACTTGCAAAAGAAATTGTTTACGACCACCTGTGGTTAGTCTTCATTATTTTATATCTATGTTTAAAGGCACAAAATTTGACTAATTGCAATACTTTCCAACCATGTTATGTCATTCTGGTGGATCCATTGTGTTTCTGGCCTATTATTGAAGCAGAAGAACTATTGCGATATCATTTTATACACAGGAAGACAGAACTCCATTCTGTAGTAAACAAAAAGGGAATGGCGAAACTTGTTTTACGACCATCCCAGATAGTTAGATGTTCTAGTCCATGTCCACGGTGAAAGTCTGGTTTAGACTGGTTAAATCAATGAATTGATCAAAATTAGGGTGACCTCATTTTGCGTCGCAAAAAACAGGACATCAGGAACAGGATGCAAAGAGGAGCATCGAAGCAACAGAAATATGCTCACAGAAAGTCATCTGACTGTAGAAGGCAAATGTCAGCATGAAACAAGGCAGGATCCTGGACATTTCAAGCATTATTAGGTCCGAAAAAAGTCGTTGAAAAAGAGGGATGTATGGTCACCCTAATCAAAATGACTTTTGTCATTTTTGTCATGGTTGTGGAGTGGCACAGGCCAATCTGTGTCATGTATCAGGTCTTCTGGAACAGCAGATGACTACATAACTTGAGGTGCCATTCTTGCCCTTTCCCATGTTTCATTGATACGTTTACTTGGGTGCCACGTACAGGCCATTCTTCAATCACAGCTTAACTTTTGCTTGGAAACAACTACAGAAAACCTCGCGTCATGTTTCCCCATCTCTGTTTACTCACAGTGAGGCAGACGGCTTCACCATCCATTGCGGAGCCCAAGGCTCCAAGAATCACAGGAAGTGGTTCGTATGTCATATAAATATAAGAAGAAGATGAACCCCGGTTAGAATAGTGGGGGTTTCGGAGGCTGTGGAACTCAGGGGCTCCATGTGGTTGGTGCTGTCTGCGCAGTCCACAGTGACACATGGGGCTGTACCCCATTATTTCCGTATGTTTGTCTCTCTCCCCACTCAAATTAGTGACTCAGCAGGTCATGTCTTTTGATTTGGCTTCAGTGTTTAGTATTTTTTTGGAACCTTGCTATTTTAATTAAACTCCCAGCAGCCATTGTTTCCAAATTCAGGTCCCTGGCATTAAGTAAATCAAGGCTTGCTATTGCTAGTGTCGGTCTCCGCTTGCCTCCTTCCAAACCCCTGTGTCATGGCTGTTGTCAGTAAACAGCTGGAGAGACGTGCGGCCGCAGATTATTTTAGAGTACGCAGGGTGTGCTGTCATCATAGCCATGGAGAGCAAATTTCACTCCACAGCTTTTAATCTCATAGGAAAAAAGTTAGCATTCTTAGCACAGCCTTCAAATTTCCATTTCTGAGGGAACTAGTTAAAAATGAATAAACAAATAAAATGAGCTGCAGGTGTTCTGGGCGAGGCCTGGGTACAATCCTCTGTCTCCTACATTGGCTCCTATAGGGTATCCCAGAAGCTGTGAGTGCAGGGACACAATCAGTCTTGCCCGGAGGGAAAGTGGCTTACACAGAGGACATATCCTGGACCTTATATGTATTAAATCAAGGGTCAGAGCCTATATCATATGATTTCTCTTTTAACTATAGTAACAACTCAGTAGCTGACTCTAGGGGTCCATGATTTACTCCAGTTCTAGCCTTTATGCACAAGGTCATTCATAAGACATAAGACACAGTCCCCCTTGAAATCATTATACTTGTCTCATTTCATACAGGTTGTGATTTAACTTAGGCTCCAATGATATCTCTAGTCTCCCCATTCATGCACGCTATCTATGCAGACCTAGACATATTTTAAACTATGACTTAGAATACAAATTTCCTCAAGATGAGCTGGTTGAAAAAGTTCCTTCAACTCCTTCCCACATCAACAACCCAAAGTATGGCTTGCATGCGGAGCCCTAAGTCTTTTAGTATTTTCAATTCATGATTGATAAAATGTGCTTCACTCCACCTTTTTTGCATTGTTATGGATGTTATTGCAAGAGATGTGTGTAATTTCCGATGTGTGATTGTATGCCAGACCACGTGTCTCCATATCTGAGCATGAATCAGCATATGCAGTAACACATTTTAACATGAGCTACTCAGAATGATAGGTGCTGCTTAAGATAGATTGTAATCCTAAAGATGTCAGTGTGTTTCAAAATTTCCATCAACACATCAAATGTTTGGTCGAATATTTTCAGGGCTAATGGTCATTTTCAGTTGTATCTCCGTCAGACATAAAAACTCAAAGAGTCCCAGTTGCTGAATGGGTGGTCTGCTGTAAAGACTCCCTGACATGTTGCTGACCATCGAGGACCTATGTTGTCTCACAGCTCCATGTGGAGTGATGAGTTCAGTTTACAGCAGCCCACTTTAGCCAATCAGTGATCTGCTAGGTTCAGTAAAGGAAGTAATGGAGGCCAAGCAGTAGGCACTTCCTGTCTTTGTGTGTGGGTCTCATTAGGAGCCAGAAATTACATTTTCACAACAGGAGGGGGCGGGGGGGGGGGGGGGTCCAAATGTCCAGGGCGGTCTTTCCCCATGATAGTCTTTTCCTCCCACACCACAATTACATACATAGTTCATAGTGCATAATACGGGGACATATGTTCTCGATGTACCTGGAATAGGTCAGCACCATATGCTTCCCAAGAAATACCGTGGTAATTATTTGTCCTCAGTGGCTACACAATGCTCTTATCAAAAAGATAAATAGCATCAGAAACGGTTGCAATGTTTACATTTCCAGCCTAGCAGGGGACACACAGTGGGCTATAAAAAAAAACAGAAAGATCTCTTCAAAGTGTTACACGCATTTTTATTGTGTGTCTTAACAAAAGCAGGGGGTAGGGGGTGTGGCCTCGGGCCGGATGTAGGGGATTTTTATAACAGGTTACAGAAGGTTCCAGAGACTTGGGGAGGAATCACTGCTCTCCTGCAGCTGTGTGCAGATGTCGAGCTGGACTGATGCAATGTCAACAAGTCGAACATTATCTAACACCATCCACGCAAACAAGGACACATTCCTTGGTTAGAGACAAGACTTTGGGACACAAATGAATAACAGGAAATGTCATTTACTCTCACAGAGGTCTCACAGATCTGGTCTGTCCTGTGAAACAGAGATGAGCTCTCAGCAAACTGAAACAGAAGATGCAATGCTCCTCTGTCTTTGGGTTTGAAGACAGTTAGAAGACTCTACAAACAATCAGCAGAATGCTGTAAATAGTCTGGGTAATAGCTTAGTGCCCGCTTTACTGAAGCCAGGCGTGTGGAGTTATTGACATGTGGGTCTTACCTCAGCTACCAGACCCGGCAGTTTAATGGTGCCTGATTAGGTTGTAAAAACTGCAGCTGGCTCAGCTTGAGATTCAGAACCCACCCCCAGAAAGACTGCTGTATAACGGGACGTCCCAGTATGGCTGAGGGCTGCACGTAGAAGCTGCTGCAACAGACTTCAAGGAAGCTAGAAGTAAAGGCCAGATTCATAATGGTCATTACTGCTTCTAATTTATGTAGTTCTGAAGCTGATTTCAAGATCTGTTCTTCTGACCGCAACTAATTCAGAACCAAGGATGACGATGAAATGAGATAGTGTACTTGGAGGGCTGCAGATGTCCCACAGAGGGCTTTCGATGGCCTCCTCGTTGCCTGTTGGTCGTTCTGGATTGTGCAAGCGCTGTTGTGCAACCCTAACACTTCCACCAGTGTTAGTTGGCAGGGGGCAGTGGCCGTGGAAGGGGCCTGCCTGGCATAGGTGTGGAGGTGTGGATGCCTGGTGTAGGTCTTTCCCTGACAGGTCCTCAGTGCCAGTGCGGTGCTCAGCTCAAACCGCAGCCGCAACGGTAACTTCACCCTGGAACGCTGGCCCTTATTACTTTTGTGTAGATGGATCTCAAGAAACCAAAGTGGAACAGAGCTGTTTCTGCCAGCGAAATTTATGGGTAATGCAGTAAGACTTGCAAGACCATATTTTTTAAAAACATAATGATGACATATGCGATTACAAGTAATGAAATCACAACTGTGGAAATATGGTATTCATATATAAGCACATTCATCTTTGCGACACGTTCAGGGCTCAACCTTTGCTCATGGAATGAAAAGGTTAGACGGATACTAATTCGTTTTAAGAACGTTTTTGATAACATGAATTCAGAATCAAGGGAGTATTTATTTTCATTTTCAGCTAAAAGAGAAGTTGGTAAGTAAGTACAGTTTATCTCCTGCAATGTTTTACGCATTTTAATATTTCCGGTCATTAACACATAAGGTCACCCTCTAATAGACCTTGGCGTAGTCTGAAGTTCCATCAGCCTATTGTAGTCAGTGCTGTCACCCTTTTCCTGCTCCCTTGATCCCCTGGCTCCCGAGAATCTGGGACAGACAATATGATGTTTAACGATCTCACCTGGGACACAGTGCCCCAATGACTGTGCTGCAAAAGCTAGGCTAAGTGGCACCTAACTGCACTGGCAAAGCGTCCAGCACTCACCCGCAGCTTTGCTCAGATTTGAGAAATAATGTGCTCGTCGAGAATACAGAATTTATCTTATTGTTTTGCCTGGGCAGTCAGAGGCTGAGATCATTGGGATTGGATTTTCAGTTGAGACCTACGTCATAGAGAGAGAAGCAAGAAGCTTGGATGGTGAACAGATAGTAGAAATGGCAAAAAAAAGAAATGTAAATCAATCAACCAGTTGCTAGCTGCTTTTTTTCTACTCGACTGCGGTTTCTTTCTTTACAGGAAGCTGGAGGTTTTGGACCTGTCCCACAATGAGCTTCTCCGCATTCCCCCCTTCTTGCCAGTCCCTCTGCGACAGCTCTCTGTGCACCACAACCAAATTGAGAGCATCCCTGGCCTGGTGTTTAGTCACCTCCGACCAGGCCTTGTGTCCCTGCATCTGTCGCACAACAGGCTGGACGAGGGTGGCCTGGAAACCGCTGCCTTTCAGGGCCTGGAAGACACACTGGCTAGGCTGCTTCTGGACCACAACCAGCTGCGGTCTGTGCCAGCAGGAATTCCACGACTTGAGGCTCTGCGGTTGCTTCGGCTCGACCATAACCTCATCAGGTGGGTCCCGGCTTTAAGCGCCAAACCAACTGCCAGCCAATAAACATATCACTCCTTGGTTGGTGCTTGACTGAACCAAATGGATCTGATATTGGCATTTACCATACCACTAATCTTGTACCTGATACATTTCTTGTAATAGCTAATATGCTAAGACCCTCACCAAACTCTCCACTGTTAATGTTGAAGCCCTGATATCCTTTACCATTAGTGCTAAATCCTTTACCGTTACTGTTGAAGCCTTCACAACCTGGACAATGGAGGAAGAGAACCAAAAACTCCCTAGTAGGGAGAAAAAACCTCTGGGGGTCCAAGGCCAACTGGCTGCCCAACCCCCCTGGGCCTGCTTACATTATAGAAAAAGGAAGAGTGGGCTTGCTTGCTAAAAGCAAGGTGTAAACTATGGTCAAAGTCATGGCTAAAGTCCATCACTGACTCAGCTCTCCATGCCGGCCTGTGTGGTGTGACACCCACAGTGTTACAGTTTGTTACAGTTTGAATCCACAAGGTCACCCTTCCATGGGATTGAGCCGGACTCCAGCTGAGATGGTGCCACCCCAGGCATCATCCGGATGTTCTCCTCAGCTTGTGTTGAAGATCTCATGTCCTTTACCATTAGCGTTACAGATCTGGTCTCTTTCCCTGTGCTAGCTTCCCGCTGTTTGTGTGTAAGCACGTGGTCATGCTGATGACATTGTCCCGCAGGAGGGAAGGCAGGATGTCATATCTGCATTCCTATTCCCCGCTGGTCCTCTTAAAGGCTTTGCTCCAGCTGCTGCTCCTTTGTCTGCCGCATGCTGCACTGTTTGCGTCCTATCAGCTTATTTAAATCCTGCAAGGCCGCCTGCTTCAGGTCACGGGTGCCATTTGCTGGCCTTAAATGCCGGAGGCCATGCATCTTACTGCAGGGTTTACGCTTGTGTTTTCATGCAGCCCATGTGGCAGAACATCTTTAAACTGTTGCTTTCATCCAGGTTCACTTGTCTTGCTTTTTTTCCTCAGCTGGGAGCTGGTAATCATGTCCGCAGTGTGACGCTTAGCAGCCTCGCTGAGATCGGGTGACGAGATGAGCTGTGTCAGGAAGGACCTTGAGCTACGGCAGGTTTTACAAACCGGATTAAAAACGAGAGGCTCCTGTGTTTGACTAAATAGTTCTTCTTGTGCTTTGACTGGTTTTCTTCCTTGATTGAAAGGTTCATCCAGCTGTTTCACATTAACATTAGTGACAGACACATAATTATAGGAGACTGACCAATTAGCACGCAGCAAGAACTCAGTGCTTAAGTGAAATCCGGGTTTTTTTAAATGAAATAGTAGTTTACAAATCCTGTGCTAGCTCAAAGTGTCCCCTCTGACATGGATTATCTGGTCACCCTGTGCTCAGAAAACCTGTACGTATGTCCACAGGCCATCGAGACAGTCTCAAATGGGAGTCTTTTGAATTAGAGCCAAGCACCACATTGTAGGTGGTTGGGAGACGCTTGCCCATGATCTGTGCTTCCATCCCACAGATATATCCCACCGAACTCCATCTGTGACACACGGATGCTCAAGAACTCCACCCTGGCCTCCCTCCATCTGGAGAACAACCTGATTGACTGCCGTGACGTCCAGCCTGCCACCTTCTCCTGCGTCAGGGCTGTTCGGGGAGTCCAGTGCCATGAGGCGGAGGGACAGGCTGTATAGGGTGGGGCTGGCCTGAGTCACCACCTCCTGCCGTCTGCTGCCTGGCTTGTGGCCCGTTCTCACACTTAGTTTAGCTGGAGTAACTTGGCCTTTCCTGATCCGAGGTACAGAAGCTTTAGTTTGTCCATATTTTGGCCATAACCCCATTTACTGTCACCCCTGTTCGTAGCCCAGAGGTCCTTCCTCTCTTGCTTCAGTAATAATACAAGTAAATCTGAGGTGGGGTGGTTTACACCATGTTGCCAATCCCATTGTTACCCCCCCCCACAAACACACGCACACACACACACATCAGCAGGCAGGTCCCTCAGAGAAATAGCTAGACAGATGGCGGGGTCACTGACACATGATTGGTGTTGATTTCTGGGATTAAAAGAGCTCTGAGAAGTGTGACATTAAAGGCCGTGTCTGCTGGTGGGAGGGGCTTGGTCTGGGGGAGCGTCGTTTTGGCCGTGTGTGGTAAGCCCAACCCGCGCAGGGGTGTGTGCGTGCCCCGCAGTAGCTGCATTGCCGTGACACACTGTCTGTGACTGTGTTTCAAATAAATTTAAATGGTGCTACATACATCAGCCGATTATCTTGTGTCTGTGACACATTGAATATTATGTCTGTGTATGTTTCACATAACATTTGAAAATAATAACACGTCCATACAGTGCTGCAGTGATGTAGCAAAAGGGCGGCCATTTAGTCAATAGCGTTTAGTTATGGCCTTTCATGGCCTTCCACAGCACTCCCAGTGGTCAAAAGACATCTGTGCGGCTATGAAGGAAGACATTTCTGCTCAGACGGATGATGCTGCTGCTTTTACGCTCACATATTCTACAGTACGTGGCTCTTCTCAGTACTGAAGCACTAGCCTTCAGGATGTTACAGGGTACACTGCCAATCGGTCTGTTTGGTTTGCTCTTCCAAGGTCAAGACATGGCTAACGTGCTTTTTACCCACTTAATTTAGCTAGATATTACTGAAGGACCTGAATCAGGCACCACATGTCATTTTTGGCCTGAAGATATAACCGATATGGGTTGGGTGCAATACTGATGCGTATCACCGTGCGTCGTCTGCGGTCTGGCCTGGCTCCGACATGCTCCGTCCTTTTCATCCTCGCGGGTAAAGCTCTCCCTCCTCTACTCCGAGTGCTCTGAACATATCGTTTGCTGGCAGCGAACCTCTTCTCCGGAGGGTCAACGAGACCGGGGCTGAGTGCTCCGAAGCCGCCATAAACACAGAGCCTTAACGCTGGTCAGCTCGTACGGGCGGACCCCGTGTGAATGGTAGACGGGGCAAGGAGGGTGGGGCACAATCGGGGAAGCCGGCAAAACTGTAATAAGATAGTGTTGCATTGTGGGTACAGTTATAATATGGTTCTCGTGACTGCGATGACATATAGCTGGGATGCAGCCACGGAGCGCATCAGCGTTTCTAGGCACCGACAGCAGGCGCACCCCCAACAAGGGCTGTTTACCTCTGTAATAGTGCTGGGGGGTGTGTTGCTAGATGGCCTGACTGCATGGCTTACGTTGTACAAAGCCTGTGTTCTTTGGGGGGGAGACAATTACCATGAAATTGAACCCAGACGTAGGCTTGTGCGCTGGGAGTTTGCAGTCACAGGCCACACGAAGTCATGGTGTACTGCCAGCATGGCCGATGTGCTGACTTTCGTGCTCCTCATTCTCTGGCCTTCAAAGCCGTTAATGACAATGGGCCACTATTCCACTTGTGTCCTCGGGTCTGAGAAATCAGCCTGGGCTGTATTTTTGTGTTCTGATGTCCAGTACAAAGTGGATTATTGTCCTTTATGGGGTTTTTCATAGGAATGGCCTCGGGAATAGAGGCCTGGTCAGGGAATGTTTTCAACTACAGCTGTCCTTTCTGTCTTGAAGTCTTTACCTGTAACCAGGGCTGGTCAGTCCTATAGATGACACAGGCAGCCAACTTCTGGGGGGGGGGGGGGGGACTTGCCAGCTGATTACATTTTGCCTGAGATGGTGGGGGGCGGTGATACTCGCTAGGTACTGCCAGTAGCTCCTGTGCATTTAAAAATGACTGCCTGTACATTAAGTGCATTGATTAATTATTAACCATTTGTATACTGTAAGTGGCAGGAGCGTTCTGTGTTTTCACTGTCTTGACGGAATCTCCATGGCTGTGTAATCCCAGTAATGCCTGATTATCCATACTCTCTTCATTTCTATGCGTCTTTGTATTTCATCTGAAGACACAGGGCGCCATTTTACTTGAATTGTGGGGGTGTGTGCACCTGTGTTGACTGTCCCTTTGTGTTCTCGTTCTCCTAAAGGACACGCCGCTTACATTCCCCAGCTTGTTCTCATCACGCTAAAAAGGCAGAGCCGTAACACGAGAACACACAAGGAGCACCGCTGCCGAACTGCGACCGCCAGCGACCGATGCTGACCGGTGAGAGCGGCCTCGCTGGAAACCGCAGGGTCAGTGTCCTGCCCCGTGTGATGTCAGCAGGGTCAGTGTCCGGCCCCGTGTGATGTCAGCAGGGTCAGCGTCCGGCCCCGTGTGATGTCAGCAGAGTCGCCAGGCCGGCTCCCAGAGTCGCGAAGTCAGAGAGCGTCCCATAAAACACGAGAGCATCCGGGCTTGACGGGCCTCCCCTAGCCTCCCCGATCGCCCCCGATCTATCTCGTTTGTTTTTCCTGTTAATCTGAAGCCACTTCGGGTTCGTAGCCAAGAAGCCCCTCTTAGCAGACTGAACCCAGTGAACTTCAGACACTGCAGTGAATAGGGGCCACTCCTTCCAGCTTGCAGTCATTCCCGCCACGCACTTCCTTCATCTCCCCTGTGAAGATTCAGTGGAAGTTAGAAGCAAAATAAAATAATAAAAAATCACGTCAAAGCAAAAGTCTTTTTCCAGAGGGCAGCCGGCCAGCGTGCGGCATGCCAGTTCTGTATTATGGGGTGGCTAAATTTACATGGCGACCACGTGCACTGGTGCAAAGCATCCGAAGGGTTTAAATGACGTCCCTTTTGGATGTGCGGTGTTTGCGTTGTGGACGGGAGCCGACGGCCGCTCATTATCGACCACTGGGCTCTCCGGGCCTCTCCGCGCAGCTGCGCCGTCGGCCGCCACCTCAGTGAGACGGTGGCAGCCATTGTCTCTGACTCGATCCGCTTTGTTCTGGGCCTGGAGCACTTTTCCACCTGACCGGAGTGTCTGGAGTGTGTTATTCGCGCTAAAACAACACTTATGATGCAGTTCCTGGCCCTGTCAACAGTGATGCTAATATTCTCCCTGAATCGCAGCATTGTTTAGAGGAAAACAAATTGCAGCCGTCTGCTGGTGGTTACTCTTGCTGCACGTCATGTTGGTATGAACACAAAAGGGTGCAGCCTCATTAGAAAGGGAAAAAGCAGGGCTGGCTTAACTCGAGAGCACATGATGTCAACGGGGGCCGCTCCACTCCCATTGGCCGAATCGTGCCTTGCCGTCCCGTGTGTCTTTGGGTCCCGTGGAAGCCGCTTGGCCGAGGCTGGGGAGGTATGGAGCGTGAGCCAGCAAGACGATCATTCTTAGGTGCTTGGGGGGACATCTTTCAACAGCTGCTCCACGAGGTGTGTCTGTGATAACTGGTAGATTCGCTTATCGCGAAGGAATTCCGTTCGAGCACAGCAAGCACCGATAATTAGCACCACCACCGAAATGTGTGATCCACGTTCCATAAGCTCACAATCCGGCGTCCGTGCGAAACGCCTGTTGCTCATTTCGGGAACTTTGACTTTCTCTCCAGGTCAGAAAAAATAATCCCCTCAGTTACAGAAAATCAGATTACAAAACGTGACCTGAGCGATCAAAGTCTGAGAGCCTTCATCCGTCCCGTTTGAGAATGCGCAGTGCGAATAAACTCCCAGAAGGTGAAGGTTTAGTGCTTCATGAGTGTGAAGTGGGTTATCATCACATTATGCATGGCCCATTAGTGCAGACAATGGCAGTTGTGTTAAACATTCGAAGGAAAGGGCTTAGTGTGGAAAGACCAGTGGAGGAGAGTTTGTCTATTTTGGTCTCTGGCTCCTGCTAGATTTGCCTGCGAGAGGCTCGCAGTTTTTCCTGCATGTGTTTCCGCTCATCACATCACCAAAGTGTTATGTGGCCATTGTCAGTAGAAATATATTTTAAAATGCTGAACTGTCATTTAATAGAACAGGAAAAAGAAATCATTCTGAAGGCCGTGGGCTCTCTGAAGGCAATTTCTCGGAACAGGTTGCCCAGGATAAAGTGGTTCTCTGTCTATATTCTGAGACTGTTAAACAGGTATTTTCAGTTCGCAGTTTGCAGGAGCGTAAATCCACAGCGATGGCAGTGTTGGGTAACTAGGTGTATTTATTTTTGAAAATAATGATGCCAGAGGCTGAAATACTGTGTCAAAGCAGGAGCTGATACTTCCCACTGATAGACACTTCCCCCTCTTAACCACAGTCTTTAGTCAGGTCAAATAAACGTATGTATGAAGGAAAATACATGTTTATATATGAATTAATGAGGGACTAATGAAGATTTCTGTTGAATTTCTGTTCAGTCAGTTCACCAAAGGACCTAAAGAGTACAGCGAATCCTCAAAAAACATGACTAGTCAGGTCACTTTTTTGGTCCTCACTACTTCAGGGACAGACTTCATTTTATAAAATATCTGTGAATGCGATCAAAAAACTAAAAATGCAGAAAGTCTTGTATTTTATTTGGTTGTTTATGGTTAAGGTTAGTCCCATAGAAATGAATCGACAGTCCTCACTAAGATAGGAATACAAATGTGTGTGTGTGTGTGTGTGTGGGGGGGGGGGGGGTTATCTCCCCAGTCCCACCCCTTTGTAATAACAAACACAGGAAATTTTTGTTGCAGAAAGAACAGGCAAAGGGTAGGAAAACATGCTCTTTTTTGTATTCTTTTGTATATAATTTCAATTAAATTCATGTCTGACCTGTTAAACTTCACTTAATGAGCAAAATCCTAACCTGACACTGACCCCAGCTGAATTATTCGTCATTGTCACCATCACTCTGTTCTTGGCGAGTCCGTACGTCCACGTTTGCATGTGAATTCTTGTGAACAATCCTAGTGCTACAATGCAGATGAATATCTGAGTAAAAGGGTGTGTGTTTCTCTGACCTTCAACTTATAGACATTGCCAGATGTCTTTCAGAAATTAGGGAGCCTGAGGACGGTGCAGTAAGAGACAGGAGCACTGTCTCTCTGTGCCTGACGGGGGACGAGAATACTGACCTCTTAACCACACAAAGGGAATCTTCTCATGGCTCTTTAGTTGCAAGACACATTCTCAGCATGAGAGACGTCCTGTGCTTGGGAGCTCCAGGCCTGGATGGCATAGAGCTGTACGTCTCAGATGCCGAAATCCACCAGCAGGCCCTGCGAGACGCTGATGGCAGGATGCCGGCTGTGGATGAGGAGCCGGGTTCCTGAAAAGGAGCGAGCACTTGTTTGCGATCTTGAGAATTTGAAACATGGAGAGGATTATTACTCTGAACTGCCGACAATAACACCCCTCGCTGAACGACTGTGCAATTATGCCGAGTCTCTGCCGCGCCGCGCACAAGAAGAGACAAGCTACAAATCAGGGCAGAAATGGAAGAGGTTTAAAATACACCATGTCATTACGCTCTGTGTCGTGCGGCGTGCGCGCTGGAGCCACCGTGGAACGTGCATTTCGCATGATTAGACTGTGGGAGGGATGCGTTTGCCCCTGAGAGATAGCGAGGTATACAGATCCTCTTAACTTCTAAAATCACAAAGATAAAAAAACAGGAACCCCCCCCACCCACCCAGTAGACTCCCAGGCTGTCTGGAGCTTTTGGCCACGGCAACTAGAGAGGCGTACGTGGCTCACTGGGTTATGATGCTGTGCCTGTAATCGGAAGATCACCAGTTTAAATCCCAGGGTTGGCAGAGTGATTTCGCTGTTGCGTCCTTGAGCAAAACCCTTAACCCCCAACTTGGGGTTAACTGGGACTGTCCAAACCTCCATTCTCAAAAAAATGCCTGCTGCTTTGGATAAAAGTGTCTGGTAAAGAAGTAAACTGTAATAGTGATGGAATCCTCGCCAGGAGCTGACACGGGTGTTTCTCAGGATGGGTACTTGACCCTGCTTGTGTTCTCGTGTACCCGTTCTCATGCCCCTTTGCCAAAGACCACTTCCAATACTCAAGAACCAAATTACAGAGGATGGTAAGAAATCCTTGTCCTTCTTGCCCCGCTCCAAATATCAAGGAAACATCAGTTGCATCCTCGCCAAACAAGACCAATCCCACGATTCATTGCGCCACAAGTTCGTCAGTTGCCAAGACCACAAGTACGAGAAACACCCATTGAAATCCATCAATCAGCGCCAGAGGTAGCTGTACTTTTCATTTTCACCTGCCTCCCCGCTCCTTCCTGGGCTCGGAGACAAACATTGCTTTGGTCTCTCTGGCACCACTCCCAGCGCAGAGTGGACCTCGGTCCTGTTTCACCTTCTCAGCATTTCTCGAACCCCGGTCCAGCTCTCAGCTTCTGCGGCTTCGGGGATGGGAGGTCCTGCAGTGACGGGCGGCTGGCGGGTTCGAGTCGTGAACGGGCGCCATGTTCACAGGACCTCTCGGCAGTCCCAAAAGTAGCCTGTGAGGGTGCCGATGGAGACGAGGGGGCCATCATTTCCTGTGAGGGTGGTGATGGAGACGAGGGGGCCATCCTTTCCTGTGAGGGTGGTGATGGAGACGAGGGGGCCATCCTTTCCTGTGAGGGTGGTGGAGGCACATGAGTACCTGGGGGTCAGCCTGTCCTGCCCAGATTGTATGAAGAACTGCGGCAAAAGAAAAGGCAACCAGCCACTGATAATGGACAGAGTGTCCTGTTGGATACTGAGGCTCTGCCCCAGTGGCTGGCGCCGCTCTGCTTTCTGACATCTGGGTTCAACTTGCAAGTCCAATTTGGCCTGAAGTAGAAAACAGTTTTACAGCAGATCCCCTTTGGGGACTGGCTCAATGGGCTCTTGGCAAAGCTGGGCCTCACAGGCTCAGTCCAGTGAGGAGGCTTGTCAATTAATATCAATAAGCTGGCCATAAAAGCACTGATACTGATACTCTCTATGTTCAGTGTCACTTCTGTTTTATCTCCGTGTTCAGTGTTATATCCGTTTTCTCTCTGTGCTCAGTGTAATATCTCTGCTCAGGAGAGCTCCTTACTCTGTAGTAAATAACGCCTTGCAATACTAAACTTCATCCAAAAACACCAGCCCCCACGATGCGCCTT
Source organism: Petrocephalus schoutedeni (assembly GCA_026780765.1). NCBI lineage: Eukaryota > Metazoa > Chordata > Actinopteri > Osteoglossiformes > Mormyridae > Petrocephalus > Petrocephalus schoutedeni. The sequence continues at coordinate 22,682,718 of JAODKL010000128.1, forward strand.
GTGTGATATTTCCTTCACTCTGTGTGTGGGGGAATCGGGAGCTGCTTCCTGGAACAGCAATGATAATGAGAAGGCCTGACATCACGCAGCTCCTGCAGACTTCGGCTCTCACGCGGCGGATGCATAGTCTCAGCTGGCCGAGTCCCAGCTTGTCATTATAATCGCTGTCGAAAGGGCTGCTGTAAGTGATTATTTGGAATGAGAACCTGGAAGCACGTCAGCTGGACCATTGAACCCGACCCCCCCAAATACTGCGGCTCCCCAGCAGCGCTGGCCATCGTCCCTGGAAGGTTCTAGGGGCCATCAGAGATGGAGGGGCCTGTCAGGCCATCAGGGATGGAGGAAGATTCTGCAGGAGCAGAATGGAAGGAAGCACCAGCCAACGGCTAGGTTTAATCGCCTGTTCACGTATTGCATCCGGCTGCCGTTGGTTCTCAGCTGAGGGGCCTGTTCTTGGAGATCCTGAGGGTACTAACTTCTTTTAAGAGGCTCCTGTCCATGAGGAGTGCCCCGGCCTCATGCAGCCCCAGGTTCCAGGGTCCTTAAAAGCCCTGGTTTGTAATCACTTTTTCCCACACGTACTTTTTGTCATGCATTTTCTGGATTTTGGAAAGAACGTCGGTGAGATTTGCATTTCAAGATTAGCAGTGGATTCCTGTAATTCCCTTGAAACATAACCCTATGTGCCCCGTTAATGTCAACTAGCTCACACAAATTACACCTACAGTAAAAGTAACGTGTAATAAAGATCTGTACACTACATTTGCGCAATATAGGATAACTTTATTGTACACATCCACAACAGAGTCTTGTGTTACCTCCCCTAGGGAGCTGCCATGTTAAGTTATATAAATGGGGGGTGCAGGGTTTTTCCTCATAAAGACCCTGACTTACTGAAAAGATCTTACATGACTACCATCACTGCCATGAATCCATTTCATCACACCCCTAGTATGTTACAAATAGCACCTAAGAAATAAGAGTTATAAGACTATACCTCTACTGTTTTTTTTCTCAAAACAAAGGGGGAGTCTTTGAGTTTTAATCTCTCTCACACACACACACATCTCATGGAAGGTTCTCCAGAGGCACCAGGCTCCATCACAGTCATGGGTGCTTTTCCTGTGCAGCAGCAATAGCCCCCAGTGATGCTGCACTGCTACTTGGCACCATTTTGTTGTTTAGGTACTGGCCATACCTCTGTCCTTAATTTGCTGTCAAACAGGACACAATTTTTGGTCCGTAAAAAGGTCTGTATCTTCAAAGGCTCTCAGAAGGTTTTATTTATACATCTTCAAACCAATTTTGCTGAATTATTCTTATAACTAGAGTGCAATGAACTGACATCCCACCCAGGGTGCAATTCTGCTTTGTGTCCTATGCTTAATATCTATTTTTTTGTATTATTTTATAGTCACTCAGTGTAGAAACTTTTGTGTCTGAAAGGGAAACTAGTCAAACTAGGAGTGACCACCTACCAGGACTTGTAGAGTTACTGTATGCATTATGACAGTGATCGCATGCTGACATCACTTCCTTTTTGCATGGTGACTAGGACTAGAACTTTCAGTCTGTGTTCCCGCTGATTCTGCCTGGGTGCAGGTGTCACGTCCTAAAGTGAAGGCACAACCCAAAGGCAAGCTGTAGTGCAGGCAAAACCCAAGCAGGGGACTTGCCACACAGCACTGGGTACCAGGCACAGACAGGTGACAATGACAGAAGTGGGAAGCACTTAAATACTAAACTAACAAAGGGGCAAACAAGAGGCAGCTGTGAATGGTTACCGTGAGGACCGACACAAAGGGTAATAATAATAATATAATAATAATACATTTTATTTAAAAGGCACCTTTCTAGTACCCAAGAGCACCATACAATAAAGAATAGAACCATAAAATACAGAGAACACAGAATAAAATGAGTTTCATAAGAACAATTGTAATAATAATAAAAATAATTAATTAGAAAATTAGAGAGAAAATGCTCATTTGAAAAGATGGGTTTTGAGGGAAGATTTAAAAAGTGAAAGTGAGTTGATGTTTCTGATATCTGGTGGGTGTGAGTTCCAGAACCATGGAGCAGAGCGACTGAAGGCTCTGTACCCCATGGTGGTAAGTCGGGCAGAGGTGATCTGAGGGTGCAGGAGGGGGTAGCGATGTGAAGGAGATCGTGCAGGTACGGAGGTGCCAGGTTGTGAATGGCCTTGAACGTTAAGAGAAACGAGAGGTAAAACAAATGAGCCCCAGGCGTGGCTTGTTTAGAGCCAGACCAGGGGTAAGACAGGAGAATCAGGTGGACGGGGTGAGCAGGGTGTGACAACAGCTAGGCTTGTTTTATGCTTTGTGATTATATAAAGTTGAATTCCCCATGACCCTGATAGGTAGAGAAGAGATTCTTCTTAAACAATAATAAGTTACTGAAAGGCTGCAACAGGTCCTTTAAGTAGGCTAACTAAAGAGATACAAAATGAGTAAATGGTGCAAAACTTCAAATGGTGCTTGGTCACAGTCTAAGGTTGGACGTTTACAAAATCACCCCTGCCAAGTCACAGTTAGTAGCCCATTTGCGGCAGTGTCGCTGATACGCATCAGTCACATTCTTGAGGATTCTCTGGCTGCTTGGACAGGGGCGAAGCCGTGCTGCATGCTGTAGGTCTGATTGGTGCATGTGCGTTTGTGTAAGCTGGCAGCACGTCACATCAGGATTAGAGGACCGGCATTTCAGTATAAAGCTTTATGTCCGCCGTGAGTCATGTGGTTAGGATAATTGGGAAAAGATGGGATGAATTTGAGCGTGTCATCTGCAAAATGTATGCAAATATAAAGATGTTTATGCACAAATAATGACAAGTTGTTTTTATCGTGATGAATAAGTTTTACATAATAGTAACATATAACAAAATAACAAAATCAAGCGTGTTCATTGCTCCATAGATAATTGACCAAGATTTTTTATTCTGAAATGTATTCATGTCATATGTAATTACACTGATGACTGCAGCGGGCTCTCCCATCTATTATAACGTGGAGTACTGTGCTGCTTATTGTGACTGAAAGAGACAGGTACAGCTTATGACAGAAGCGAACTTTCCCGTTAGCCAGTTATAGGACGCAATTTAAATACCAGTCCCCTGCCTTTTGTGTCATTTTTACTGCGACTGTATCTCGGATCATTCTATCTGCCTTGCATCTTTTCACAGAAATGCACAGGGCTGCAGACTTTTAGAAAGGATTTCTTTCATCGAATGTGTTTCGGGAATCAGGCGTTGATGTAACCCCAGGACATCATCTCTGTATTAGGCTATACCAGCTATGACTTCGGAAGCTGATATAAAGAGATGGTTTAACTAAAACCATTCAAGTCGAGTCACCTGCATATCCTGGTAAGTCATGTGTCATAATAATCACCGTAAACAGCGTCTTTAAATCTGCTACAGTACAGGTTAATATACAAGTATTTTAACATTTGAAAATACGCGGTGTTTAAATACTAGATGAAATATTACACAGTTTAAGTAATTATGATAATTATATCACACAAAGTAAAATTCTGCGCATTCTTACTCTAAAACCTTCAACCTGCATTTTATTCCTGTTGAGAGATTTTTGTTCAGATACTATTGAGCCCGACTGTCCCTCCTGATCCATTTGCCCGTTAGTCGCAGACGGACACTTAAAAGTCAATCAGATTTATTTTATGGAGGCTTAAGCTTAAATAAATGAAATCGCCCAGCTTTTCTGGTTGCCGATCTGGGCAAAACTTTAGGAACACCCCCACCCCTGCCCCATGTCGACACCCCCAGTCCCCTGCACCATGTCATTACCCTGCTTTGTAAACCCAGCTCAGTATTCCAATGCCGCTGGCAAACACGGGCACCGCGAACAGGCAGCGGTAACATACTTGAGTATTATTGAACTACCCGTAGGTCGCTCTAACGATTTACACTAAATTCAATTACATTACACAACAAAAAGGGGAAAAAGACACAAACCTTGGTATCCTGGGGAGATTGCTGACTTAGATTGAAGGTAGGTTGTATATCTTTCTGTCTTGAGTTATTAGTCCTGTTCGGCAAAACTTGGTTATCAAAATGCATGAGTTCGGGTATCTACTTTATCTTAACGCAATTACTGCTGCCGAGGTCAATTCCGTTAACCACACTGGAGCCACAATACAATCATTTTTAAATCGGTGCCGGGGCATTTATTGGACCATTTTATTTATTTATTTTTTGCTGCTGGAGGATACATGTGCTCAGTCAAGGAATGATAATTTTTCCGGAGAAAACCACAAACATGGAAGTATCTTAATGATCAAACTGATAAATGGGTAAGTGGGTCTCCAGCGGAACTGGGTTCTTATCAAACTTCGGTCTGTTGGTACCCGGGACCTTGAAATGTGTGACTGTTCGTTTCTTTTTTTTTCTTTGAGATGTTATCTTCACCATGGATTGTGGATGGTAATCTCCTCTCAGTAAAAACTGTAAGACTTTGAAGAGTTTAACAATGGAAACTCCTCTGGCAGTTAGGAAAAGAGTTTCCACAAAGAGTATCACTTTAATCATTGTACAAATAGGCACCCTTTTGTCCATTTCATTCAGCGTTTATTATGTGCTAAACTGGTTAAGAACTAAAGCGTGCTGTTTTGACTGGGATTATTTTAAACATTCCTTCATTACTGCAGATACCAATGAGATCTGTAAGGTCTTCACTGTAAGGTGTGGGATGCGTGTGTTTATGCCGCAGACCCCGTTTCGCTAGCAAGCTCACAACGAAAACAGAAACATGACATGAAAACAAGCCGGAAACATCGATCTTCTCAGGCTCTATCTGGTTGATCTGAGATCAGCTGTTGCCCATTCCTATGTGAAGCTGCTACCCTCAGTCACTGCACTTTCTCTGTCCCATCTAGCACGGGCGCGCGCGCGCGCGCACACACACACACACCAGGGTACAGGTTTTTTTTTAATGTCATCTGGCCTCTTATCTACTTTGGTGTCTGAAGCTTCTGATTGCAGTTTGCATTTCATGTGGAGAAAGACCGAAAACTCCAGATCCAGCACAAAATTCCAGAACCAGTACCTCCCTCCAATAGGTCCATGTTCCACTTTCCTTTGCACCGGGTATGAAATTTACAAGTGTCATGCTGCACTGTGTTTGCATTAATAATAATATGGCAGTTGGGCAGTTCAAACATCAAAAGCTTTGTTAGTTTTGCACTATAATCATTCTACATTTATTTAAATGATGTGATAAACTTTCCTAATTAAAACTAAATAAACTAAATAAAACTAAAAGGCAGACTCTCTTGTTGTATTGAAAAATAAACATCTCGGGAAAATAATCCCATAATGTAGCAGTGAGGGCAGTTTTACAGTATGGCTGAATAAGTCCAGTGTCTCAAAAGGCAAATCCAAAATGGGAGGGGTCAGCTTTTTAATGACCGGTGCAGTTTGGGTCGTAGCCTCAGAGTCTGAATGTGCAGAAACACCTCGGGCGTGGCTGCGGTTGGGAGGAGCCGCGGGCTTCGGGTTTAGAGCCGGAATGGGGCTGGGACCCGCTTTATGGAGGCTCGCGCCCCAACTTCTGCCACTGGGCCCGGGTTTGCCGTTGCGTAGGACAGCCACGTTGCTGACGACAAATGGATTGACGGGGGGGCAAATTGATGAGGCTCAGTGAGAACTCGGGCCAGACTCTATAAATAAACACAGAAGCAGACCTGGGTCCATTTTGCCTGTTTTACAGAAGCCACCACATCCAAGTTAAGGACTGCCAACCAGTTCCTTTTTTAGGGAACGAAGGCACCAAATTATAGCCAAGCTGGGCAGCTAATTCCACCCAATGGCAGCGACCCTGGCCCCGCCCTATGAGCACCGTCAGCGTGTTGTTTGTTAATGTGCAGTTAACGGATAGTGAAAAATATCTGTCATTGTGGCAATGCTAACCCGTCATGTTTGATTCATACTGGCATAACTGGTAAACAGAATTTAGCATCTCACTGTGGTGACCCTCTGTCGGTTTCCCTCTAACTCGAAATCTGTTTTCTATAAAGTGAGGATCATAGGCTTATTTGTCCTACATATCTTTGTCAGTGGAATATTTTCTTTACAAGGATCCCTACCATTCAGTTCATGAGCAGAATCCTCTGCAGACAGGCCTGGTGATGTGAACGTTCAAGCAGGAAACGTTTCAGTAACAGTTGTTCAGTTTTTAACCCTTGTCCTGGAAATCGGGCTCATTGTCACAATATCTGTGATGCTGCTGTGGATGGGGCCTGCTCAGAAGCCCCCCCCCCGCCGGCCAGCTACTTTACCAACATTACCATCTAGTTA
>JAODKL010000128.1:22689894-22709419 GCA_026780765.1 Petrocephalus schoutedeni
GGGGGGGGGGGGGGGGGGGGGGGGGGGGGGGGGGGGTTGCCACGCTTCAGACCTCGCAGTAAAGTTGCTGTTTTTGAGCTTTTGTGCTTTTGGCTTCATCGAGATTCCACATCACAGCAATAGTTCAATTCACTGGCTAAAGTGTCTGGAGGCTTCGGCGAGCGTTTGATTAATGATGGCAGACGTGTACGCAGCCATGTGAGGCCTGTCCTCATACTACAGTCACCAGCACCCAGTACCCAGGCCTTCTTTAAAGTGAATGGGCAGAGCTTCGGCACAGCTCTGTCACTAAGTAATTACGCTGCATGCTGTGCTTGTTACCACCTCTTTCTGTGCCTCTCTCACTCATGTGACCTTCTGTTCGCGCGTCTGCTTGTTGCGCCGCCTGTGTTAATTGCCGCAGGCCGATGCAAATCTGACTGATAGTCTGGCTACGATGGCAAGGGTTTAATCCAGGTCACATTGGCTGGATGTGACATTTGATCTTTGATACTCCATGCATTACATACTAAACATCTTTAGGGTAGATTGGTAGTCCACTAGGGATGTCTTAAGGATCGATCAGTCGATCACGATCGACCAGTTGGCTACTCTAGCACATGAGGCGTCGAGTCGGCTGCAGGTGAGGATGGTCAACAAAATGGCCCACTGTTTTTTCGTGGGGGGGGGGGGTGGAGAAGATCCGCACATGCTGCCATGACCGTGTGTTTCTAATATGTGTTGAATTCCATGTTTTACAGGAAAGCATGTAACAGAACATGTTTGCGTGGCTCCCCAGCTCTGCGTGATGCTTCCTCTCTCACGCTTTTTCCCATAATCCTTTTTTCCCCCCTGACTTCTTTCGTCTACATTTTCCGACACCTGAGTATTTGCCATTCACTACAATCAGACCGGAAACTGACTTCCCAGTATTCTGCTCCATTAAGCAGAAGTGGCCCGACAAATTTTGTTTTCTTCAGAATATTGTTATGCGTCGTAAAAGATCTCTTTAATTCAACCAGGGCATCTCTCAAATGCAAGGAGGACCTTAAGTTTTCTTTTCCCGCCCGCAATAATTGCATTAAATTATTCCTTTAAAAATAGTAAAAATGCACATTCAACACCATTTTGGATGGCAAGATGCAGTCAGTTTTAGCCAGGCTAATTCTGAAGCTTCTCCTGGTCTTCCTTCAGCCTGGGTTGAAGCCACTCCTGTTTTGGAGAGTGCTGCAATTTAGTAGCTATTTTTAATTTGAAAAGCAGCAAACCGCGTGGCTGTCGGTGCTCAGAATGTCGGTGCTCAGCCTGCAGCACAGAATGCTTTCGTGTGATTTTCTTTCTTTGTTTAGCCATTTATTCTGCAGGTCACTGCTGTCCCAGTGCTACTGTGATCTTCTGTCAGCTCTGTATGTGGTTCCTGCAAGGTCTTTCCATAGGGACACCTGTACTCACAAGGGTTACTGAGGCATTGCATTTAATCGTACATCTAACGACCGGCTGTGCAAAGTTATTGGTGTTCAGCTACGCGCCCGACCTAATGACAAGCACCTGACGATTTGAAAATTTTGGAATGAAGCCGATAACCTTTAACACCCCCTGTCCAGTGGACAAATGACTGGGTTAGCTAGCCAGCTAACTGATACTTTTTCCAATCAGAAGCAGTGAGAAGATGGAAGCGCTTGTCAGATCAGGTGCTTTAGAGATGCGTGTGAATGATACAGATAGCGGAGGGTTTCGCTGTAAATACCGGCCTGACACTGAAGAGTGAACTTGCATACTAAAGCCCGCTTTGTTTTTTTATGAATGAACCTCGCCCGCGTCTTCGCCGTGTCTGCTGTGTTAGGCATTCATCCGCGGTGAGAAAAACACACTGTAGGAGCTGGAGCTGGCGGTGTGTGCTGCATTAATGGCTCTGATCATTGTCAGGGGCCACAAAAGCAATCGGTGAGGGGGAAGGGGGCGCCCCAGAGCGCGAAGCCAGTCAGCTTGTTTTCGGATTTGTGTGGGTCCTCGGCGCATGAGCCCCACAGGCTCCCGGACGGTCCCTTGTTAAGCTCAATTTTAAGCCTGGTTTTTATTTGCACCCTAAAGTTTTCTCTCCGTGCATTTGCCCCTTGCTCGGCTTGTAAACGCGAGACCGAAACGGTCTCTATTATAGAGCTTAAAAGATTTAAAAGATCTCCTTAAAGATTTCCACTTGGCTCACAGTGGAACAATAATACCATATCTGCAATAAGATGACAAGGAAGTTTTATTGTCACAAAACAGTGTACAGTGATTTATGCTAACAAAAGAAACGGAACAAAATTCTGGGAAAAATCGCTTACTGATTTAGTGGTATTCTGCTTTAATCAAAGGGAGACCTGCTGTGTGATAGACTGTCCTGTGTACCATGGATATAGGAGATAGCAGTTATGTAGGTGAGAGTGGTGGGTGTTTGCTGGCTGAAAAGGTACCTTTAGGCAACATTTACCCCCAACCCCCCGCCCAGGAAATTTTACAGAGAATCCCTTCCACCACCAAAATTTACCCGACCCCTCCTGTTAGGCTTGGCCGATATGTCAATATTATCGTGGCGATGTTGGCGGCCTTAACTAAAGATATCAACTTTCGATTTGAAACGATAACCGTCAAACACATGTGAACACACTGAAGAAAACAAAGATGGCTGACCTGGTCATGAAATAAAATACTAGATGGTTTTCTTGCTTGCTCTCAAGCCTTGCTGCTTGTAGTTAAAGCGATGTTGATAAATTGTACATAAATTATTCGGCGGCGTTTACAAGAACTAGAAATATTACGGACGGTGCACGGGGTGGCGCCGAGGTAGAGCATACTGCAGGCAGGACATGAAACATAATCTATCATTCCGCAATGATGACTGTTTTTCCTTTCACATCAATTCTACATTTATTTGAACGTACCCGCAATATCAGCAACATAATGGAATGCCACATACTACGGAAGCATATTGCAAGTTTTGTTTTTCCAAATTAATGACATAGTCATCCCGTTTGGTAAACTAATGATAATTCCATCTACACTACATAGAAACATTAATATTTCCCAATGTCTCAAACCAAGATAAGATCGCGCACCATGAAAACAGAAAGGTTGTCTTGTTAATTCAGAAAAAAACAGGAACATATTACTCTTAAAAACAGGATGAATATCTCGTTAATTCAGAAACACATAAAGTATTGCTTATACAAATAGGACAACTATGTCATTAAAAAAACAAAACCCTTTTTTCCCACATGAATGCAGTACGCTTCCGTAATATACCGGCACGAAGCAGCTACTTATTCTTCCGTTTTTGCACCAGTGGTATGACAGAAACGTCATTAACGCGCCCACTTGCTGGTGCTGAATTCTCTGGAAAATGTCCTGCTCATTTACACCTGAATATATCGGAAAGTATCCGGACTTTATATTGGAGATCTAGCAGGGTAAAGTCTCTTAAATGTCTTGTACAACTGTTTCGGGCATTTATATATACAGCCGTTCTGGGTAATATCTGAGAAAAGTACCGGGTGGCAGTGCATGTCTGTAAAGGGCTTAAGAGTGACATCGGCTAAATGCCTCTTTGTGGCCAAATCCTGCAGTTGTTGTTGTTGTTGTAAATAGTTGTATTTCCCGATTGCTGCCCGTATATTACCCGCGTCATATGTGAAATCTGTCTGATCTGACTTCCTTGTGTTTCGTTCGTAATAATTGGGTATGGGCTTGTACAGTCTCCGAGTAGATTCTATTAAGAACTCAATAAAAGAGCTTAATTCTGTCCGGTGGAACAGTAGTGTACACGATAAAATTATATCGCGGTTTTATTGAAAGACATTGTATCGGGTTTGAAAACTGAATATCGCGCAAGCCTATCTCCTGTGCTCCTTGCCATGATATGATCTGAAACAGACACCATCACACCCCCAGCAGTCCGCACACAACGTTTCATCAATTTCTGCCACCTCAGGGACTCTCCAGACAGGAGGCATTGTAACTCCAGTGAGCAGTGAGATGGCATTAGAGTGGGTGCAGTGCTGCAGAGAGCCCCCCCTCTGCTGGGCAGATGCCCCTCCCTGATACAGGGCCTCTATAATTCTGGCTTGATTTCAGTAGCATAATCTGGGCAGGAAATCCTCCACCAGCTTTTTTCATTCTTCAGAAGCGGCTAATGCAAGGTGTTTTTAACATTCTTGCTCCGTTTTTAAATACAGATCTAACGTGCTTGTGAAGCTTTTTGTATAATTCTTACATACTGCGGTTTGCATAGATTGATGTTATAAAGCTGTTTCTTTGGCTAACAGCGGAACACCGCCACTTTTTGCAGCGCCAAGGACAGTATGGTTGTCAGAGGACAGTAATAGTGGAGGACCAGCTTCCAGGGCTCCTCGTACCCTGGTAAACTGCATTGGCGCTGTTCGAAATAATACCCTTCAGTCTTTCTCGCTGGTGTCTTACTTCCCTTGACTCTGTGTGTTTCACCATTGAACCATCACCCGCTAACCTGGTCAATGATATAACTCGGATCTGACTTCTCTATGCTTCCATTAACCCATCTTGTACGTGTTGTGTTCTTCAGAATTGCTGCAACAACAACTGCTTTGGGCCCATCGGTGCCTGGGATAGACTCCAGGCTCTCCCACGTGGCCCCCTATTGGATAAGGCATTGGACGATGTATTATTGTTTGTCCTCAGTGAAGAAGAATGCATATCATGGCAAGTCATGTCCATCACAGATGTCGGATGGCGGGAAATCTTCCAATCCACGATGCAGATTTGGACTGTGACCCCTGTCATCGCTCGTGGCCTTCCCCTCCATCTGTTCTCCGCTCCGCTCTCCTGATAATTGGTAAAGTAAGATGGGAGTCGAGAAAGAGGACCAGCAGATGGTCTGTGCGTTTGGTTTCCTGGGACCTCGTAAATGTGGGAGCGTAGAACAAGCACGGAGAAGTGGCTGTGACCGTTTCTGCTCTGTTTTCTTTTCTGCCCGTTATGGTGGATGTGAAGCCGCGTTGCTAAATCTGGTATCCTGTGTTTTGCTGGTCCTCGAAACCCAGACATTTCGCCTCGAAAGTACAGTGGTGAGCAAAGCCATGGAGTCGTTAGCGAGCGATTTACTGGGAACCTTATGCTGCAGTCACTGATCTGCAGATTTCGCTGCTTTTTCAGTAAAAAGTAAATTACCCTAAACTCGGGAAATCAGCGTTTGACCCTCTGCCAGCCTATCTTTTCAGGAAGGCTGGCTTGCTCTTACCACAGCGTGGCTCTCGTGTCAGCCGAACGGTTGCCGTGTCCCTTTTGCCCCTTTGCTACAGACAGAGTACAGGGAGGTACAGATTCTGGTGTGCGGTCGTGTGCAGACACTGAGAAAGCGCATGGCCATGGCGTGGCCCTGCCTGGCCTGGCACTCGCCCGCACTCAATGGGCTCTGAATGAATGCTGGATTTATTAATCGCTTATGTATTAACTGCAGATCTGTCAGTGTGATGTAGCGTCTGCTTTGCAAGGACCTTGTCTGAATGTAGTCCTAGGAAACGGGGGTGGGGTGGAGGTTGTGCCTCTGGACAGCCTGCTGCCGTACGCCTGATGCAGGAAACCTCTCCAAACAAGAAGTGGTTTATTACTTGACCTAAAAAATTCACTCAAATGGAAAAGTGTCCTGGGTTGCCCTTGTATTTTTTATATCGAACAAAATAACTTGCAGCAATTCCATTAAGGATAGTTCTCTTTAAAATAAGGGCATGGTTTCATAAGGGGGTTAGTTTTAAAAACATATAATGGGGGAATTTATTTAAATATGAAATGATATTTGGCTGAGGTTGCCTGGAAGCTCTGTTACCTTGTACCTCCTGAGCTGCAGTTTTGCATTGCAGATGTTTTGAATCCTACATTTGCGGTCTCTGAGTCCAGTTGCTCACCCCCTTTTGTGTGGATTTTCTCTGGGTACCCCCGATCCCTCTCTAAAGACTAGCAATTAGACTAATTGGCTTCTAAATTGCACATAGTTTATGTGACCTGCAAGTACTATCACCTTGTGCCCTGTGCTGGATGGGATAGGCTCCGGGCACCCAGTGGCCTTCACCAGTATAAGCGGTCAAAATATGGATGGATGTTGCTTGGCTGATGTCAGATCAGAGCGGTCAGTCAGGTTTTGTTGTGATTTTCTGGAACCCATATGGCTTCCAGGACTGAAGTAAAGCAGCGTACCCAAAACCCAAGAGAGACACTCTCAAATCCCAGAGGTGACGGTGAGGGGGGACAGAAAGGCACTGCAGCCAACTGACAGGCCCTCAGCCCATGGAAGGGTGGAGCTCACATCGTCTCCTGTGAGATGACCTCACCGTCAGCTGTAGTGTGCTCAGGAATAACAGCAGTGAATCAGTCTCTCCGCCTCACAGTCACACATGACAGACAGCAAGGAGGCACATGCCGGCTTCCCCTTCTAATGAATGGATGATGTGTTTCACCTCTAAATACTGTTTTTCCTTTTTCCACTGGTGTCTCACAGCCTCTGACTTGGCCAACATTACCCCATTTTTTACTGCAAGCTGGTCATTTTCATGAGGTAGAATTGCTTTGCTTTCTTTTCTGCTTCGGTGCCTTTCTTATTATTAAAATTACAAGGACTTCACTGTGTAGTAATGATGCAGCACTGTGAGATCAGGTGTGATGATCACAGTGCAGTAATGCTGCAGCTCTGTGAGATCAGCCATGATGATCATGGCATAGTAATGATGCAGCTCTGTGAGATCAGGTGTGATGATCACAGTGCAGTAATGACGCAGCTCTGAGAGATCAGCTGTGATGATCATAGAACAGTAGTGATACAGCTTGGTGAGATCAGCCATGATGATCATGGAACAGTAGTGATGCAGCTTGGTGAGATAAATTATGATGATCATGGAACAGTAGTGATGCAGCTCGGTGAGATCAGGTGTGATGACCATTGTACAGTACTGATGCAGTGCTGTGAGATTAGCCGTGCTGATCATTGTACAGTAATTCTGTAGCTCTGTGAGATCAGCCATGATGATCATATTATAGTAATGATGCAGCTCTGTGAGATCAGCCGTTAAGATCATGGTACAGTCATGATGCAGCTTGGTGAGATCAGCTGCGATCACCCTATAGTGATGATGCAGCTCTGTGAGATCATGTACATTTTATGGACAAAAGTATTGGGACACACCTTTTAATCGATTAACTCTGGTGTTTCATGAGGCCCATTGCCTCAGGGGTATGAAATCAAGTACCTAGCCATGCAGTCAGGTTCACAAACATTTGTGCAAAAATTGGTCCTTCTGAAGAGCTCATTGAATTCAAATATGGTACTCTTATACTGTAGGATGGCCTGACCGACCTGCCTGACGGTATTGTGCTAACTGTAAAGTTTGGTGGAGGGTAAATAATGGTATGGGCTTGTTTTTCAGAGATTGGGCTAGGCCTCTTTGTTCCATTGAATACATTTTGGATAATTCTATGCTTCCAACTTTGCTGGGAGAGTTTGGGGAAGGCTCTTTTCAGTTCCAACATGACTGTGCCCCAGTGCACAAAGCACGGTCCATGAAGACATGGTTGGGTGAGTTTGGTGTGGAAGAACTTGACTGGCCCGCACAGAGCCCTGACCTCGACCCCATCAAACACCTTTGGGATGAACTAGAACAGAGATTGTAAACCAGACCCTCACATCCAATATCAGTGCCTGACCTTACAAATGCCCTTCTGGATGAATGGGCAAACATTCCCACAGACACACTCCAAAATGTTGTGGAAAGCCTTCCCAGAAGAGTGGCAGCTGTTATAGCTGCAATGGGGGGAACCAACTCCATACTGATGCCTATGGATCTTGACTGGGATGTCATAAAAGTTCCTGTAGGTGTAATGGCCAGGTGTCCCAGTACTTTTATCCATATAGTGTATGTTGATCATGATTTCCAGGAATAAGATTTAACAGAATTTAGTAGTAAATATGGCTGGCTACTGAATACAGAAAACAAGCAGCTGCTCATTGACAGTCTCACATATTTTCTTACACATTTATTTGCTTCAGTCCCCGCCGAGAGGCTGGTTTGCAGACCTGTTTGTCTGTTGACGAAATTGCCTGGGCAAACAAAGATGTTATTTTCATAGGCCATCTTCCAATGAATGAATCCATAATTCCGACGGAGGACTGTGGATCCTGGACATGTCATCCCCATGTGCTTTCCTGCATCTGTCTACTGCTGTGTTCCAGTACTAATTACTAATGTAGGACGAGCAGACGGCTTGTGCATTCGGTCTCCTGAAAAAAAACCCTACATGTGCGGAGCGTAGCACAGACATGGATATGTGCCTCTCACCTTTTTGCTTTCTATTTTCTTTTTGGTCCATTGTGCTTATTATACCGGGTACAGTAACCAGGGCTTTGCCTTCTACATCCAGAGGCTTTAGGCTGCTGTCTTTTTTCAGTCGTAGTCACGTAAATGGAGTTTCAACCTGTCGGTCACCCTGACCTGGTAAGAGAAAGGCTTTTCTGCGGCTGACATGTGGTCTAACTTAATTTTTAAAGTGCATAATTTACTACTGAATGAATATACATTTTCAGAAGTGTCCTTCCTCTAGTTCCAGAGCCATGTGCCAGCCCTGTACCAGTGCCGGATAGAATTAGCTTGAAACGCCACCCTTGTGGTCAGCTCGTCTTTCTCGGCCAATTATTGTCATTCCTCCAGTCACTGGTCTGTTTACAGAACTGGTCTTGTCTCGAATGAAGCTGCTAACCCCCCCCGCCCCCCCCCCCCCTCCTTTTGGAAAGCTCTGGAAAACAGTACTCATGTTGCTGAAGTAAACCAAGTAAGCATGAGAGCCATCCTCTTCCTTCCACGGCTTGGGCTCCATTCACTGGTCATTCATTATTTTATTATTATTTTTAATGACGTGTCAAATTTAACACTGTGTCTATTAGATAATGGGGTAAGTAGGTTAGATGTAGTAGTTTGCATTTAGCATGTGAAGATTTTCACTGTGTACTGCATATACTGTATGGCAATAAATTGCTTGAATCTTGAAGTTGAGCTGTACATGTAAACATTAATAATCTGTGTTTACACATAATTTTATAAAATTAATTATGAATAAGTTCAGTGATGAATAAGTATTCTCAGACAAAACCGATATGATGCTCTAAGCCAGACAAATGTATTGGCAAGTGGTTGGATCCCTCAGAACCCAACATGGAATTTATTGAATTCATTTTCAACTATGCTTTTGAACTTGAGAAGTTTGAAAAAAGTTATCAATCACTGTAATGTTACTCTTTCTGCATGTTTTATTCTGTACTTGTGAATTAGCTCAAATGAAACTTTTAAAAGGGGTTCCTGGCTCTGGAATGGACAAGTGACAAAAATAAGCATTAGCTCAGCAGGTGGGCTGCTGGACTAGAAGCTGACCCACCATGAGGATGGCTACCATGGCAGCTCCAAATGAGTGCCAAAGAAAGCAGGAACGGTGGCCCAGAGAACAGCATGGGGTTCTGTGCCTATGTGCACTTCCTGAGCCGGTCCAAATCCAGTCCAAGTTCCCTTCAGTGTGAGAAGTTTGGGATGGGCTGTGTCCCCGTAATGCTAATTAGATGGAGTTTACTGAAAATGGAATAACTGATAGGAGGTTTGCATTCTTACAAAATTCTATCCCAATCCCATTGGTCAAAGACCCAGGCTCTACACTCAACAGCATAATAGTGGAGCTGGGTAGAGGGGTCTTCTGGAGTGCTCTGTAGGGATGCTTACTGAACCCATATCTGTCATTCTGAGGACATCAAACCAAAAAGGGAAAGTCTTAAGCTGAGATCTGCTTTTTCTAAATGATGGACATTCCACCAAGCTGATCATTGACATTTATTTATTGAGCAGATGCTTTTGCCCAAAGCGATGTACAAGTGAGCATATATGTATGACAAGCACACAGCTATTGAAGGAGCCAGCTAGGCATAAGTGCAGCTCAGCCGTGCTTCCAGTAAATGACTAGTAAGAAGTGCAAGGTAACATCGGCGCAAGAGCTGTGCAATTCAATGTAAAACACTGAGATTACCTAAAAGAAGAGCAATTCAATTCAGACAGATACTGTGAGAACTTAGCTGAGACAAACAAAAATACACAAGCATCCAGTATAGACCAGAGATCATATCAAAGGGATCGCAGATATACAAAGAAGTTCAGTGGCTGGATGCACCTTAAAACAGTCATTCCACCATCCAGGAGCTACACATGAGAAATGCCTAGACCTGCTTTCACGTGGCTGAGGGATCTCCAGGAGGTGTTGGCCTGCTTACCAAACTGGGCGAGGTGGGATGCAGGTCTAAAGCAAGGGTGCCCAATAGGTCGATCGCGATCGACCAGTAAATTGCAAAGGTAGTGCTGGTAGACCGCTCGACATTAAAACTTCATTACGTTAGGTTACTATGACTACTTAGATCCCTTCTCTTCTAAGGCGTCACTACGCAGAAAACGCGGATGTACTGCAAAACTCCAGCGAGCAAAGTGAACCAGCTAGCCTTCCAATTTATATCTACTAAAAATGGATATAAAAATGAATGGGGGAGCTGGACAAAGTAAGGAACCATAAATGTATTGAATTGTATTGTGCTGTAAGGGTTTATGCAGTGATGCAAGCTTCACCAAACTGTACTGTATATGTAAAGTATACTAGGTATATATAAAATATATTTAGCATTTGTAATGTAAGTAGATCATTTTGACCTGGTCATTTTAAAAGTAGCTCTCCAGCCGAAAAGGTGCGGGCACCCCTGGTCTAGAGCTTCAGGGTTCTGCATTACCACTAAATATTTGGCCATGTGAATTTAGGCCAGTAATGACACAAATAATTCAAATGGCAACAGGAAAAGTCAGAGAACACAAGCACTCACAGGAGATATGGCTGTGAGAAGTGGCTTTAGGGTTTGGCAGATTCCAGGGTGGTCTGGGAGATAATGGAGATTAGGGCAGAGTGACAAAGTGGAGGCTCTGATCTTGGAAGTGGGCACTCAGATATCTGATGGCATCTAGTTGCCTGACCTACTTTGTGAAGCCCTGACCTCCGCTGCCTTGTAGATTCTGGAGGAGGAAGAGTGCGGTTTCAAGCTGCTCTCCTGCAAATTAAAGGCCTGCAGGATAATCAGGGAGAAGGACACCCTGAGTCTCTCGGTTCTTTTTCCTTCCTGCCTATTTTAGCGTGTGCCACGTTTTGGGAAAGATAGAGGTCTGCATGTGCTGGAAATCCTTTGTTGTGCGTCTCCCATTTTGTTGAAGGACTGCCAAAGGGTTCTGTTCCATGAGGTCTCCATATCAGTCTAGATTTTATGGGCAAATTTGTTCTAAATTCGTGCCATCTTAACAGCAGTTTTAACTGAAAATGAACCTTGCAGAAAACCCTTTAAGGTGTAAACCATTAATTGTAAATGAGTCTGGCACCCCAAAGCACGCAACAGGAAAGACGCCACAGCGCACAGGGTCATGTTCAGTTACTGTAAACATCAGAATGGATAAATCACATGATCTAAGCCATTTTAAGCATGGTGTCGTTATTGGTGCCAGACATTGTGGTTTTACTGTCCTGGGATTTTCACAAACTATGATGTCTAGAGTTTACAGAAAATAGTGCAATAAACAAAAAACATACAAATAATGGCAGTTCTGTTACTGTTTTATTAATGAGAGGAGTCATCGAGCAATGGCCGGTCTCAGGAAAGCGAAAATAACAGCTCGGTATAACAGTGGGGTGTACAGATCAGCTTCTTTGAATGCATGACTCATGTACCCTTAAAGTGGCTCTGCAGATGACAGGGGGTACCTAATAAAGTGGCCACTAAGTGTAGGATATAGGATGTTTGTTTATTATTGGGGTAGATCTAGGTTACATTAAAGCACAGATTCAGTATGAGCTGATAAATTTCAGGGTCCAAAGATGAGTCACTAACTATAATGAAAATGTGTTTGAAGAGCTTGAAGTGAAAAGACACCATGGTGAAAGTGCTGACACTTGGGTAATTGTGTTCACTGTTGCCGCCCTACAGGTTCCCGTGTGTAAGTACGCCCGCGCCGCTCCAGCCATGCTGAAGAACCTGCTGGCGCTCCTGCTACTGTGGGCCGCCACCATATCGTCTCTTTGCTCGGCCCTTCCCTTTGAACAGAGGGGCTTCTGGGACTTTGGAATAGAAGGAGATATAGGAGGGGTGATGACGATGATGAGAGATGAAGAGGACGGGTCAGCCTTCGAACCGACGGTCGGGGTCATTCCCGAATTTCCCACATGCCCCTTTGGGTGTCAGTGTCAGCACCGTGTTGTGCAGTGCTCTGACCTGGGTGAGAGGCACTATCATTGGGGGAGTCTGTGTGTGTGTCTGTGTGTGTGTGTGTCTGTCTGTCTGTGTCTGTGTGTCTGTCTGTCTGTCTGTGTGTGTCTATCTGTCTGTCTGTCTGTCTGTCTGTGTCTGTCTGTCTGTCTGTCTGTCTGTGTGTGTGTGTCTGTCTGTGTGTGTCTGTCTGTCTGTCTGTGTGTGTCGGTCTGTCTGTCTGTCTGTCTGTGTGTGTCTGTCTGTGTGTCTATCTGTCTGTCTGTCTGTGTGTGTCTGTCTGTCTGTCTGTGTGTGTCTGTCTGTCTGTCTGTCTGTCTGTGTGTGTCTGTCTGTCTGTCTGTCTGTGTGTGTCGGTCTGTCTGTCTGTCTGTCTGTGTCTGTGTGTGTACAGGTTTGGCTATACTTGTGAGAACCTAAGGACACACAAATGTAGCAAATCATGAAAAAAGTGAGGACATTTTTTCAGTCCTCACTACTTCAGCCTCCACTTTATAAAAATCTGCGAATGCAATCAAAAAAGTAAAAATTCCCTAAGTCTAGTATGTTGTTTGGTTACTTATGGTTAAGGTTAGGGTTTGGTGTTCTGATTTGGGATTAGGGTTTTTCCCATAGAAATGAATGGACGGTCCTCACAGGTATAGGAATACAAACGTGTGTGTGTGTTCTGGGATGCCGAATGGGGTAATGTTCTTGTGCCTGTTGTTCCTCAGATATTTAGATTCTGCTCGTACAAAAACAAACGCGACTTAGACTTTCTCAGGAGAGATCCATCTGCTTCATTTCCTCAGTGACACTTTGGAGGGGATTTTTATCCTGGGAGGCAAAGGGAAAGTTTAATACAGGCAAGAACAAAACATCTGCTGAGAGGCAAAGTGATCACACACATTTTGCATAACCCCTGACAAACCTTCTAAAATATCTTGGCTACATTTTCATCGTACATTTTTAAATCTGACTGTAAATTATTATAATTAGTTAAGTATTTTGCAGCTATCCCAAGTTTGCTTAGCATCCCCTAACCACTCCCCTAACTTTAAAATAAACTGAGTTATTCACTGCGCCCCATGACCTGGGCATTTACAGCCATATACAGAACCAAAAGGGGATATGTAATATAGTCTTCTGCTGTTTATTATGCCATAACACAAAAAAAAAACATTTAAGAAAGCAGTGTTGTATGACATCATGGAACGTGGTACATGTTTTAAAATATCTAAGCCTCTTCTTTGGCCATTGACTGAAGAACTGCTATTTGCTTGGTGCTGGTTAAAATTTTAAGTGTTTATTTTTGTGCTGTAATGAAACAAAAACATCACTTTCTCCTTCAGTCTCACCTTTTCTTGTCACAATTTAAGTTCTGGAGGCGTTTTGTGCTACGTGGACTATTTCAGATTGAACTCTCCTAATTACATAGGAAAGAATTCCATGAGAACTCAGTAGTCATTTATATAAACAGATCTACACAAGACATATGAGGCACACACACACACACCATAAACCAGTAAATTACCACCAGTTGCCTAAATTACAGACTTCTAAAGCACTTCGGTAACAAAGTAGAAGCCTAATTAAAATGACTATAAGAAGGAAAATGGATGTTTATTAGCGCCAAAAAAAAATCTATAATCCAGTGATGAAAGATAATTTTTTAAGAATAATTTTAGCAGGACTCTGTATGTTTTGATGTGGTTTTGGAATCGATGCCATTGGGTTTCAGATTTATGTGGGAAAAGTGGTTCTGGTTTGGTGTTTTTCACAAAATCTTGTGGGCACCAGGGGCAGGTGGTAATGAATCATTTACAGTGTATTATTATAACGTTACTGATGAGAGAAACCAGAAACAAGCTAAGCCGAGTTTATCTGGGTGCTCCAGCATTTCCTGCTTTCTGGAACCGTCCACACATTGGCGCAAACTGATACAGAGCTCACCGTGAGAGGAGAAGCAGACAGGCACGCAGTTAGACATACAGGCAGGCAGTTAGGCAGGCAAGCAGACAGACAAGCAGGTAGGCAGGCAGGCAGGCAGACATACAGACAAACAGACAGGCAGGTAGGCGGGCAAGCAGACAGACAAGCAGGTAGGCAGGCAGGCAGGCAGACAAACAGACAGGCAGGTAGGCGGGCAGGCAGACACATACAGGTAGGCACACAGGCAGGTAGTTAGGCAGACATATAGACAGACAGGCAGGCAGGCAGGTAGTTAGGCAGATATACAGACAGGCAGGCAGGCAGGCAGGCGGACAGGCAGACACATACAGGTAGGTACACAGGTGGGCAGGTAGTTAGGCAGACATACAGACAGACAGGCAGGCAGACGGGCAGGCAGGCAGACATACAGACAAACAGACAGGCAGGTAGGCGGGCAGGCAGACACATACAGGTAGGCACACAGGCAGGTAGTTAGGCAGACATATAGACAGACAGGCAGGCAGGCAGGTAGTTAGGCAGATATACAGACAGGCAGGCAGGCAGGCAGGCGGACAGGCAGACACATACAGGTAGGTACACAGGTGGGCAGGTAGTTAGGCAGACATACAGACAGACAGGCAGGCAGACGGGCAGGCAGGCAGACATACAGACAAACAGACAGGCAGGTAGGCGGGCAGGCAGACACATACAGGTAGCCACACAGGCAGACAGGTAGTTAGGCAGACATACAGACAGACAGGCAGGCAGGCAGACGGGCAAGCAGGCGGGCAGGCAGACACATACAGGTAGCCACACAGGCAGACAGGTAGTTAGGCAGACATCCAGGCATGCAGGCAGACGGGCAGGCAGCCGGGCAGGGGCATGGCCAGCACTGGGCGTAGCACAGTAGCCAGGAGTTTTTTATGAATCATGCCCCCTAATTTCTCTCTATGAGCCAATGTCTGAGTCAGGGAGCGTCTGAGAATGTTACCCACAACACAAGCAGTTCCATCCTGTGGTGAAGCTGAGCTTTTTAATGGTCTGGGTGGTAGGGCTTCTGACCAAGAGGGTGCAGCTTCCGAGGGCAGGTGCCTCTCGTTTAGGGTAACGACCAGACCAGCAGTGCCGTCGCACTCCACTCAATGTGGATCTCTGAGATGAAAGAGCTGACACTCCGTGGTCAGTTTTAACTGGATGGCCCGCAGGTAGCAGGACAGGTACAAAAGTGTGCAGAAAGACTTATGGAAACCTTCTGAGATCGGGTGTGCTGTTAGAGTCATGGCGCCTGACCCAAATTTCCCCCTGCAGCTGTCTGATGCTGATGGTTTTAGCAGCATCTGCTAAGCAGCTGAATAAATAACTGGGAGCGCACTGGACAGGCTCACAGGGGGAGACGGGTTTGAATCCCAGCATAGGACCCGCTTTGAATGTGCCTGTAGCATAAACAAACAGGGAGTGCACTGTTCAAACAACAGAATCTTCATTTTTGTTTTCCCCATCTTCATTGTCACGCTATGACCGTTGTGTCATTATAAACCACATTTAGTCTTTGTTTCATTGACCATGAAGGTGGGACTCAATGGGGTCTATAACAGCTGTGGAATACATGTTTCCCCTGTGTGTGTGGAGGTAGGGGGAGGGGCCATATATATATATATATATATATATATATATATATATATTATTGAGACCAAATGTCCCAACACTGTGATAAAGACCTCTTATTTGGCCTGTGTGGGGACATTTCAGGGGAAATTCAATTTTATAAAATTCTAAACTAAAAATGCCCTAAGTCTTGTATTTGATTTGGTTTTTTATGGTCGGGTTAGAGCTGGGTAGGGGTTAAGGCTGTCATTATTGGGATTAGGATTATACCCATAGAAATGAATGGACTGTCCCCACAAGGACATGATTACAAATGTGTGTGTGTGTGTGTGGCAGTTGTAGGTGTCCCTGTCTGCATGCCCTGATTTAATCATAACAGTCTTACTAACATTCTGTTAATTTAACCACTTGATTATGTCTGTAATCTGACCTTGGTGGCATGACCTTCTCTCACATTCAGGTTTAACTAGCGTCCCAAAGAACATTCCCAGTGACACCAAGCTGCTGGACCTGCAGAACAACAAAATCACAGAGCTGAAAGAGAATGATTTCAAGGGCCTCGGCAACCTCTATGTAAGAAGGCGTGTGTAGGAGTGGGCCGGGCCGGTCCGGGGCTCCAAGAATGCATGGGGAGCAGGCCGTGTCATTTTGGGCACCTCGGTAAATATTAGCAGTGGGTGGAGCTGCAGGGATTACATGTAAGCTCACTATTACCTTACTATTAACATTTCTTAATATTAATGACTCATTGAGTCCCAAGAAAGTGGCGGGACTATCTGAAACAAAGGGGTACAGTGGCATTATCCGGGCAAAAAGGCCTCAGTTTTGTTGTTGGAGTTTTGTTCTTTGAGAGTCTTTGAGAGTCTCTCCTGTTTTAAGACATTCTGGGGCCAAAATGAATATTTTAGTAAACTCTGTCGCTGGAGCTGAAGACCCACTGTTAACATTTATTCTGGAAAGTTGACCAAGACAATATTTATCCTGGCCTGAGCAAGAAACAAAAAAATATTAAAAGATATATTAAAATCCCCCATATCCTGGGGCTTACACTCCAGTCCATGTGAGGGTCCTCCGGACTTTGTGAGCCGATTATAAGGCTTTTCATTTCTGTGCGTTACTTTCAGTGCTGCCCCCTCCCCCCAGCAGACATTTCCTTCCGGTTTGTATTTGTTTTAGTTTCAGCTCAGATGTTTCTGTAGAACAAAGACCTTCTTTTAGGTTAGTAGTTTTTTCAAGGAACTTGGATCTCCACACCATCTCACTGCTCTCTAAAGCCAAGTTCTCGGATTGTGTTGCCCACACATATTTGCTAGGTCCTGCCCTGCCTCAGATTGTCCTCACAATGTCTCAGAGCACTGGCTCAGGGATGTCACTCCACACACACACATACATACACACACACATTAACGTTTCCACTCTCCCTGGTCTCTCCCACCTTAGGCTCTCTCATTGGTCAACAATAAGATCTCCAAGGTTCACCCAAAGACCTTCACCCCACTGCGGCATTTGCAAAAGATGTACTTTTCCCGCAATTTGTTAACGGAGATGCCAAGGAACCTCCCATCTTCTTTAGTAGAACTGCGTATCCATGACAACCGCATCAAAAAGGTTGCTGAGGGGGCCTTCTCTGGCCTGAGCAACATGAACTGTATCGGTAGGTATTCTGGTTTCTCTCCCATCAGCTTTACTTTAGTTACTTGCGAATGAAACAATCATTATTACTCAACAGTATAAAAGGCTAATTAATCCAGTAGGAGAGTTCATGAGAATGATTAATTACATTACTGTTTACTGGTGTCAGCTCTGCTTTTTAGTAGTGCAAACCCTTTGTCACAGTCAATTCAGAAATGTTACGATAAGCTGTCAGAATCCAATTCACAGCCCATTTGAGGTTAATTATTTATGAAGTTTAGTTGAAGGAATTTTTAGCAGTTTTGATGTATAATTATTCCTATTTCCATTATTTTTAGCTTTTCTGTAGCACAAATCCAGCGTAGTGAGAGCTAGTTAACTATGTGGAAATGCCTAAAAATAAAAAGGTACTTTTTCTGTCCTTCGCAGAAATGGGAGGGAACCCCATCCAAAACTCTGGCTTCGAACCTGGGGCTTTTAAAGGACTGAAGCTGAACTACCTTCGCATCTCAGAGGCCAAGCTCACAGGCGTTCCCAAAGGTGACTCGGATCAGGGTTGTATTACAGAAGAAAATCGGGTTTTAACAAACCATGTGTCTCATAAAATGACTGAAGTCCTAATGTCACACTGTGCTCTCAGACCTCCCCGAGAATCTGCATGAACTTCACCTGGACCACAACCAGATTCAGGCCATAGAACTGGAGGACCTGAGCAGATACAAGAACCTCTTCAGGTAGTGGATATTAGGTGTCCACAATGACCGAGCAAACCTCTATACCAAAACTGTTCTGTGTGAGAAGGCCAGGTCACTTGCATTAACAAATAACCTAAAAAGCACATTTGAAGGAATGCCAGAGTGTGTTATATAATAGTTTTTTTTGCTTATCTATAACTTACATAAAAACCATCACATTAAGTTTTAAACACTGAACGTTAATCTGGGCTAAAGTAATTACAGCCTGCAATTACTTCAGTAGCTTGTGCAGTATTGTGCAGTCTTATATAGCACATCCATTGTCTGGGGCTAAACATGCCTTCAGTTGTTAGAACAAAATAAGTAATGTTAGAAGGGCAGCAGATAGGACTTCTATATTTAGTTTTATAGAAGAAGTTTTTGAATATTAGAGAAGTCGCCCGTGATGCACTTTACTACTATTACTATTTGTGTAATAGTGGACTCTAGTGGTGAACACAAACTTTACACTATAAGTCAAAAGTGACTGCCAGTTAAATCTTCAACAAAATAGTGGGGTTTTATATATTTTTTGGGAAAAACCCAAGTAGTTTGATTTGGTAAATTACCACTAATGACATTTAATTAAAAACGGTTAAAATCTAAAAAAATTATAAATAATAATTATGAAATTATTGCTGTAAAATGGTTAACTTTCTGCTGTTCTTACCTTTTAAAACACATTAGTGGATATTTTATAAATAACCTGGGATAGACATAAGATGTTTGTCCAGAAACTAGACTGGAATTAGACTCTGCTATTGACAGAGATGTCAGTTTCTTTCACTTTTAATGATGACTGATGTGGTGGGAAATAACTCTTCTGGCCACCAGAACCAGCCAAAACTCATGTGATAGTTCCGCTGTGGGAGCTTTAAAATAGGGAATGTGAATGACTCTTTGGTAACTCCAGCTTGAGTCACAGTCATGGTCTGAGCTGGGACCTCATATCCACCACTGCCAATCTAAACACTCTTTGCTGACCGCAGGGGGGGGGGACAGCTTCCCTGCTACTTCTAGCGGATCCACATCCTCATGTGAAGCACCACCAGGGCTCTTCATAGATTTACCTGACTTTTTACTTTACTTTACATTTCGATCTCTGTCTCTGCTGTATGTTTGATTCACATTCTGTTCTCTGCCTCTGTCCCTCTCAGTGTTCCTTTCACATGACCCCTTTCTCTGTCTTTTATTCTAATTACTGTTTTCCTGCTGTATCCTGTTCCTTTCACATGACCCCCTTCTCTGTCTTTTATTCTATATACTGTTTTCCTGCTGTATCCTGTTCCTTTCACATGACCCCCTTCTCTGTCTTTTATTCTATATACTGTTTTCCTGC
>JAODKL010000128.1:22709519-22721537 GCA_026780765.1 Petrocephalus schoutedeni
TGTATCCTGTTCCTTTCACATGACCCCCTTCTCTGTCTTAAATTCTGTATACTGTTTTCCTGCTGTATCCTGTTTCTTTCACATGACCCCCTTCTCTGTCTTTTATTCTGTATACTGTTTTCCTGCTGTATCCTGTTCCTTTCACATGACCCCCTTCTCTGTCTTTTATTCTGTATACTGTTTTCCTGCTGTATCCTGTTCCTTTCATGTGACCCCCTTCTCTGTCTTTTATTCTGTATACTGTTTTCCTGCTGTATCCTGTTCCTTTAACATGACCCTCCTGTTTTTCTCCGCTGTGTCCTGTTCCTTCTCTGTTGCCTGCCCCCCCCCCCCCTTTTCCTATTTGTTTTCAACCTCCTGTTTTCAGCCACCATCCCATTCTCTGTCTCATGCTTGTCATGTCAGACTGGGCCTGGGCTACAACCACATCCGGATGATTGAGAACGGCAGCTTGGCGTTTGTGCCCAACCTGAGAGAGCTGCATCTTGAAAACAACCGCCTGATGAAGGTCCCAGGAGGGCTGCCGCAGATGAAGTATCTCCAGGTGAGTCCAGCCATGTGGCGAGGCCATTTCCCTTCCGTTACCATGTCGCTATGTCCCCCTGCATCTGCTACTGCTGTGCCATTTAGTGTTCCATCGCATCACTTTTCACCTCAGGTGGTGTACCTGCATTCCAACAACATCAGCCAGGTTGGCATCAATGACTTCTGTCCCCTTGGCTTTGGCATGAAGAGGACCTTCTACAATGGCATCAGTCTGTTTGCCAACCCCGTCAGCTACTGGGACGTACAGCCCGCCGCCTTCCGCTGTGTCAGCGACCGGCTGGCCATACAATTCGGCAACTACAAAAAGTAGATGAGGGAACGAGAGGAAGAAAGTTCAGAGTGGACAACCGGAGAAATGGAATTGGCCCCAAAACACCAAAATCTGTATTATTGTGAAAGTGTGTGATAACAACGGACAGGCAAGAAATCTAGAATCAACAGCGTAACTCATACCACATTTTGTATGAATCTGTGTTGTTTGCACAAAACATTGTCATTAGGATGGAGTTAAGGAAGGATGCTCTTTTCAGCCTCATTCTCAGCAAAAACATTGTAGTTGCCCAGCCCTTATGTTACATTTAAATACAATCAGCAGAATATGAAAGCTGGCAAAGAGTAGATAAAATCTTTAAAACAAATCTGTGATTTTCTATTAAAGGTTTGATTGGAAGTAATGCTCATGAATAGATGTATGCTTTAAAGTGAGTCTCCGAAGTCTGCTTTCCAAAGCGAATTCTAAAACAGGTTTCTTTTTTAATGAAAAAAGAATTTTGTTTATTGTTATTATTATTATTACTATTATTATTATTATTATTATTATTATTATAGGGTTAATGTTAAATTTGAAGTATTGTGGTGAATTTATACAAAAACCAGCTTAGTAAAAAGGTGTGTGACAACTAATTTTATTATAATGATAATACTGGTTTTTATCTGTTTAATGTCATGAGACTTTATTGTACGTATATATTTTTTTAAATTTTACTTATAAATAGGCAGGTCCTCTGGAGGTTCTGAAGGGACTCTAACCGAACGAGAAAACTGAGTAATCTGTAAGAAACCTGCTCTCACGGACTGGAGCAAACCACCTCTGACGTCTTAGGCTTTTGTAGCAAACAGCTCACGAGAAATTTTGCACAATTTTGCTTAGACCTGAACGAGGTCCCTGCAAAATGCTATCTCTGTAGAATGCTAATGGTTTTTATACTATTAAAATCTGGGATAGGTCCGGTAGATGCTTACTGTGTATTTTGCCTAACTGCTTGCTGTAAGAATAAAGACTTTTCCTGTTTCACCACGGGAAAGGAGCCAAGAAATGGAGAGGAAAGTCTGGGTGGCACAGTGACTCAGTGGGGGGTATGGCTGCAAAACCCAGCTGATCTGTGTGTGTATGTGTTTGTGTGTGTGTGTGTGTGTGTTTGTGTGTGTTTGCCCTTCATTACACGCGTTTCCACCTGCAGTCCAAAAACATGCAGTTTGGATAGCCAGCGCTTTCACACATCCCATGATGTATGAGGGTCTGATGGACAGGCGTCCCTAAAGGGGCATCTCCTATCTCATGGCCTGTACTGCTGGAGATGGGATCCAGGTCCCCTGCAGCACCGATCATGGTAACTGGCTATAAGATAGACGGGTGCTTTCAAACGCTGCTCTTTTTAACTGAAATGCCCCAGAACCCTGCTTATCCCATTTAACAGGTGACCTCCCTTTAGATATAGTGATGTCAGGACTATTCTCATACCACTATCAACTGCTCAATATTGATATCTCCGGAATGACAAGAGTTACACGGTGACACAGGACTCTGTGAGTCATATCTGCTTACTGTAGCGTAATCAGAACTATACTGAACATTTATACGGTAGGAAACTAAACGGAAAATTACACTAACCCACCATACTCTTGCACAGATGAGCTGCATCCAGAATTCCCTTTGGGGATGGTTTAACCGTCTATCTACTGACAGCTTATCCTTTGACAGGGTTGGCAGGGGTGGTTGGAGCTTATCCCAAGGCAGGGGAGCACCCAGGATGGCACGCCCGTCTGTACATATCACTCCCTCAGGACAGCTGGAAAAGCATCCCAGGAGGCCACCCCATGAAACTGGTGTAGAGGAAGTAGACTCAGCCAGCTTCTGGCGCAGTTGGGGTTAAGGGCCTTGCTCAAGGGCCCAGTGGTGGCATCACACTGCCATCTCACGGATTTGAACTGGCAACCTTCTGAATTCCAACACACACCGCTGCCCCCCTCCCCAATTAAATATATATTTATTGGCTTTGGCCCATGCATAATTCCATAATTCCATATGTTATTTTATAGTTTTGATGTCTTTCTATTCAGAAATGTAGAGAATAGTAAACCTTGCTATGGGTAGGTGTGTCCAAACCTTTGACCTTTAACAGAAGGTACCTGGGTTAAGTCTTGATATCAGCGTATGGTAGTGGTCCCCCGCCCTCAAGCTCCACCTCTTTCTGTACTTGCTGGCCTGAATTCTGTGTTCATTTCACATCCTGCTTCAGCTGCATCTGGTTTTGCAGTTCTGAGTAATAATAAAATAAAACAAAGGAAATGCAGAAACAGGAATCCTGTAAGGCAGTGTTTCCCAACCCTGTCCTCGAGGACCCACAGACAGCCTGTGTTTTTGCTTCCTCTCAACTCCCTTTGGGAAGCAAAAATGTGGACTGTCTGGTGGGCAGCTCAGAGGGAACAAAAACATGGACCGGATTGGGAAACACTGCTGTAAGGTGATCCCATGACATTAGATCACAGAAGTATATGTGAGTGTGAAGGAAGCTTTGAGAGTAAAATTAAATTATCCTACCTGTGTGTGGGATTAGAGTAATCGATTATACAGAAGCAGACAGCCAGGGAGTCGTTGGCGATACTATATTAACCATTGTGTCTGATGGAGCTGTTCCTTTATGTTGGTAAGTAATTCATTAAGCTACAGATAAAAACTGGCATTTAGTCCCATTTGATAAATCACAATGTTTTCTATTTATTAAAATAAAACATAGGGATTTCAATCTCTTAAGATGGAAAAATTTAAAAAAAGTAAATACATTCAATATTAAATATTAATGCATATTTTACAGTATATCCTTCATTAAGGGATGCCCTGATGTAGTACAATGACACTTCTAAGCAATCCAAGACAGAATTTTTCTTAAATATTTGATGAAAGCTCAACCTTCAAAACTGGAGACGGCAGTGAATAACCCCGTACCTCTTAGTCCAATCATCTCTGCAGTGCTCTCTGCTTCAGCCAGAGTTCCTCTATTATGGATGCGAATTGCAATCTGATGCCCGTCATTTTGTCCATTAATAGTTAATTCAGTTACAGACTTTTGCTTCTGAGCCCGTGAGAAGTTCTAAGTGCACAGCAATCTTTTAGAATGTATTCGCATTTCTTTTATCTAAAAACGCGCGCACACACACATCTGAAAGTCTGAACAACACAACCAAACTGGCAATAATAATTGTGGTCTTTAAACTAGTCTGTTGTTTTAGGAGAAGAATGTAAAACGAGCATGAGGCTGTCCTGTCAATGACTGCCCACCAGATGGCAGGCTTTGATTATGACTGGTGAGTGTAGAAGTACAATTCAACTGCATTCACTATGCATTGAGGCTCTATACATTATATACATAACGTCATCATTTTTAATATTTCTAGACTCTTTATTTCTGAGACGGTTCTGTTTTGATCCTGTTGTTTTGTTGGGGGGGACTTTCCATCAAATTTAAATTGAAAGAATACAATATTGATGCAGGTGATTTCTGAATTAATTTGTTAGATCTTGGTTCTATTCCACTGGATAATATTCACAAAAATCAATCCCTTCTGTCTTTCTTTGTGTTCTGAACTTCCAGTTTCCATGCAACTGCCATAGAAAATGACATGCTCAGACAAGATGAGTGCTGCTGTTTTCAACACTGCTTAAGTCCTTATATTCTTACATTCTGACACAATGAAAACCCCTCATGATTTATGGTGACCCAGTGTGGCTGAATCAGTGAGTCCAATTAGTCTGACACTGAACTGAACTTATAGCACAATCACTCCATGTAGACTGAAGTTGCATGATGTTAATCATACTGGGATTATTTATTATACAGCACTGGATAAATACTGCACAATTGGGCTGTATGCAGCACAGGATCATTCTATGTGTGAAATATGCAGAAATCCCATCTAAGATATGCACTACATGCAGAGGGATTCTCCTTCTGCCTGCTGAAAATGTCTGGAGGACATCAGAGGGTGGATAAAATCGGCACTCGTAAGCAAACAATCACCACATTATCATCAGCATGTTTAGCACCGATCTGAGACGACTGCAGATTCCAGGCGAATCAAAACCTGTTTCGACATTATCACAGCAACAAATGTGCCTCTGGGAGGCCTGACCACCCACATAGGAATGCTGCCTTTATGGCTGCCAGGAGTCAATATAGACTCAATGGCTCCTAATAATAATAATAATAATAATGTGACATCGTGGGGTACATCATGAGGATGGTGAGATAATCTGGGTTTTATAGAGAAGAACGTCAGAGGAACCCCCTCAACACAACTCCCATCATCCCCGATATGCTGCAGGGTGAGTCAGCAATTTCCTGGCAGCCAAAGTACAGTCCACAAAATGCACAATCGCTCGCATTAAGGAAATCTATAACCTGCCTTCATAAGTGGCAACATACTGTCCTGCCATGAGGCAGAGTAGAGGCTAAAGGGGTGGACTTTAAGCTGGCCTCCCAGGAGAAACCTGGCTGTTTGCCCTTCAGCTAAGTGCACGGCTGCTCCGGTGAAATACCCATCCATATTAAAGGTTAAAGACTGTAAGGTTCTTTGTACCAAACAATCGGCCAAGCTCTCAAATGTTGTCTGCCGTGTCGGCACTTTAATGAACGTATTTGTGTGATTGTTGGTTTAACGCTTCGGGATTAAACTGAAGAGACATTCAATTACACAAATAGAGAATCGGGAAGCATCCACAGCTATGACTTTGACGGCATTTTGTTTAGCCTCCGTGCTAAATGTCGACTTGCCACTGCAATCCCTCTTCACAGTCAGTTACCATCCGGAGTGCATTTGCCTTCAGCTCCAGACTGAGCCTCCAGCTGCTGTTGCGAGGAAGAAGGCCTCAGAGCAGATGCTGGTCTGGATGAGGAAGGGCTTGCTTCTGGCGCGTGAGTCGGTGCATTCTCCCATGCAGCTTCACCTGGCTTGGGGCTCACCTGCTTTGATTTAAGAGGGGAAGCTGTGTTAAACTGTGAACTTCATGCAACGCCATATGCTATTTAACCGTTTAACACTAAGAACGTGTCCTTTGGGAAATGACAGTCATCACAGGGAAGCTTGTGATAGCCAACATCTGCGCCAACTCACTGTATCCTCCAGCACATAGCTATCGGCTCCTCTGTGCTCGGCCCTGCCACCTGCTTCATGCGAGCCCTGGCTGCTGACCCTGTTCCTGGCACATTGCTGGCCCTGCCCCCAGCGCGTCAGCCTCTCCTGGCCTTCCCGTGAGCGGGCCGTAGGATTCATCCGTGCTGGGGGAATCCGAGCCGGGAGGTCCCACGTGCCCACAAATGTCCACCTGTTCGCCCTCTGAAAAAGAGAGAGACCAAAACGATGATATTCTTTGTCTAGCTGCCTGCTGGAGGGGGTCGCGGAATGGCCGCCAACCTTTGCTTTCATCCCAGGGAGCAGATGTCCGTTGTCAGTTGCGATAAATGTTGTGTGCCCATCCATGGCGCTGGGTCTCTGAAGTTCAACATCAAGCATGAGGGTGCAAAGTTGTTAAATGTAAATGTCACTGGAAAGATTTGTAACAAAACATTGTGCACAATACCTCTTTTGAAGCCTTTGGCAGTGTCCAGTTCTGGAGTCTTTGCGGCTTGAAAGCATTTTCGTACTAAAAAAAAAGACCTAAATTAATTAGTAAGCTGGCTTTGTGGATTTTTTAAAAATATAATTACGTATACATGGTTAAAACAATTATGTTGGAAATCTTTTGAATACCTGACTGGCAGAAAAGCTAGACGCCATGCTTCGCTCCTTTGTCGACAGTGGTATCTTAGCAACCGGGGGACGCGGCGTTTCCTTTAAGCCGGAATGCTTGCCCTGCTGGCGGGGGGAGGGGGGGGCTTAAAAGAATAATGTCATTTGGACGACTGCTGGACAGAACAAAACCTAAATTCGCAATTTCACACCAGCGCATTAATATGCCCGTTGACACATAGTTAACCCACTCACGCATCACATTCTGATAAAGAGCGTAGCTTGTGGGCGGCCCGGTGCCTCAGAGGGGGGTCGCGTCCCGCCTCCGCTGTGTGTGTGTGTGTGTGTGTGTGTGTGTCCTGCTTGCGTGGGTTCCCTCCCGCAAAATGCGTCTTTAAATGGATTGTGGAGAGTACGTGTGCCCTGTGATAGACTGACATCCCATCCAGGGCTGTCCCTGCTTTGTGGCCTGAGCTGCCTGGGATAGGCTCCAAGCTCTCCGTAACCCACAAAAGGTTATGGAGAACGACCTGATATATCACCCATCTGAAACAATCGGAAATGCCTTACGTAACCATTTTCTGTTGATGCAGTTTTCTTACTGCTCTCAAATTTGAATTCATTAAATATTTACCGTAAGCTATGCATGTGCACTCTACACATTCAGTAAACGTATAAAGAACTGTGAGCATTTTTACATCAAATTAGAGATAGATTGGTAAAAATTATAGATCCGTAATAATTTTAACAACGACGTTATTTGGGTGACCGGTTATTGAAATTGGATCGATGAAATTATTTAATATTTCACGCAAGTACGGTCTGCTGTCGGCCTCACACCAGTGCTGATCTGTTACTTCGCATTGCGTAGGTGGGCAGCGCTTTTATAAGTTCATACTCCCGACGCCAGGCGGCGCTCTTCCAAAAGCGGGACATTAACGCCAAAGCGATGATTTGAAGAAGAACAAAATGGCGGAAGTAGCGTGGTTAAGTTCACTGCTTGTAGTTTGTTGAGTTTCCTGCCAGTCAGTGGTAAAAAGATCTAATGGAAAATGTGATTTCCGAAAATAATGGAGTGAATTCCAAAATGCAACCTTTACCTACATTTCGTTACTAGACGTGCCCGTCGTTGTCGAATATGTTAACGTTTTGAACTATAGTCAGAAACCGGGAAATGGACGTAAATCCGAAGCACGCCGACAGACCGGGCGTGGGAGCGCCGAGTGAAGCCGAGTCGGACTGTAGCGCGGACATGAAGACGCACTTTCGCGTTTGCCGCTTCATCATGGAAACGGGTACAGGCACGCTGCTCTGCTCAGTCCGATCGGCTGCACGGATGCTTCCGGAGGGGCGGCTCCAGGCCTCATTCTCGCATGTCCTTCTTGCATGTAGGTGTAAAGCTGGGGATGCGCTCCATCCCCGTGGCCACAGCCTGCGCGCTGTACCACCGGTTCTACCTGTCCGCCAGCCTCCAGGTGTACGAGCCCTACTTGGTTGCCATGTCTGCCATCTACCTGGCTGGCAAAGTGGAAGAGCAGCACCTCAGGACGAGGGACATCATCAACGTGTGTCACAGGTAGCTTTGGGTTGTGTCGGGGATAGTGGAGGGCAGGGTTCACCAATTGCGATCTTGGCTAGAATCCAGCACAATTTACAAATTTTCCTGCTCAACACACATTTAACTCCGCTAATTACCAGGTTTAGTAGGTGTGTCTGAGTAGGGAAATCCGCAAACCGGCCCTCCAGGACCGGAATTGGGGAACCCTGATATAGGGTAAGATCTGTTTGCTGCAGCGCTACCTGATTCCCCTTGACCCGTTGCTTTTCCCCTCTTGCCAAGATACCTGCATGCGGGGAGTGAGCCCCTGGACCTGGATAGTGAATTCTGGGAGCTCAGAGACAGTGTGGTCCAGTGTGAGCTACTTATCCTGCGGCAGCTAAACTTCCAGGTCTCCTTCCATCACCCGCATAAGGTGGGTGCTGATTGGCTCCCCCTGAGTCCCTCCCCCTTTCCGGTGCCCGTTTCTTGGAGCATGGCCTGTCTTCAAGACTGGTTCGCTGAGCATGACTACTTCTCTTGGAGAGGGTGGCATGTTCGCGTGGGTCCTCACAGGGGGCGACGTGACTCGGGGGCTGAAAGTGAAAGACTACAAATGCGGTTTTGCAAGAAAAAAAACATAAACTGCCTGGTCCAGGACCGCCATTTTCGACCCCTGAGATCGACAATGAAGTTATCAGTTATGTATTGCTGCTATTTATTAGGTTGCTAGGCTAATGGCCCTTGCTAATGGCCGCCCGTTCATCCCCGTGTTTCTTATTTCGTCCGCACGGCGCCCTCAACCGCTAACTGAATTCTGCGAAGGTGTGTTTGTCATTCTTTGTTGGCCTGTGTCTGGTTTCCTGCAGTATCTCCTGCACTACCTCCTCTCCGTGAAGGGAATCATGAACAGGCATGCCTGGTCCCGGACCCCCATCTCAGAGACGGCCTGGGCACTTCTGAAAGACAGCTACCATGGGCCCCTGTGTGTGCGCCACCCCCCCCAGCACCTGGCTCTTGCTGTTCTATACCTTTCGCTGCAGAGCTATGGCGTGGAGCTCCCTGCGGGGGCCGTGGAGTGGTGGCAGGTTAGCGTGCGCCTTGAGATGCCTCCTGCAGTCCCTCATGGCTGTCTTCTCTTACTCTCTGTATCAGCCTTACTGGCTGCTGTCATTCATCCTATCTTGCTGCACAGTACTTGAGGGGAAATAGTGTATTTTCCTGTATACCTGCAGTAAATAAGTGTTTCAAGTGGTTAATGTAATTTCTGGGGTCTGATTCTCCTGAGGGGTTAACCCTTTACGCTTTGCAGCCCCGTTTCTTAAGGGTGATTAGTTAAGTCATTAATCGCATGATTAGTTAAAGTAAGCATTGCATATAATCTGCACATTTAGTAAGTCTCTGTTGTAGATTGAGTAAGCTCCTTGCTGACACTCTTGGTAATTATCATCGGTTCTATGCTGTGACATTATAGGTTCTTGGGGTCCAGCTATCTGTAGGCGTTATTTGTGCAAGATTTTCCATCAGGCTTTTTAGGCCTCTGAAATCCTTATGGAAACAAAGGATGAGATTTGCATGCAGACGAGCACAGGGCTGTAGTGTGTATATGCTTGTGTTTGCCAGCATCTCGTACAGACTCACATGCAGGTGATTCTGCCACAACCACGTCGGCTCCTCCGGGCTTCTGGCATTATCTTATTCGTGGTCCGGATTTGGTTTTCCTGTGAGGTTTATCGCGTTCTTTAGCTGTTGAGCTGGGTATTTCACCACAATTGGTAGGTGTATGCACCCCATGCTCCCTTCTACACCTCGCAGTTCATTGGTTGAATAAAGTTTGGTCCTGCATTTATTCATTTGCTCTCCCCACAGGTTTTCTGTGAAGATGTCACAAAAGCAGAAATTGAGTCCATCATTACTGAAGTCCTTCAACTCTATGACATGGAGGCCAAGTGTACATGATCGTGCTGTACCTTTAAGGTAGAATTTCTAACCTAGAACACTCTCTGCCCTGACTGTGCTGTACCTTTAAGGTAGAATTTCTAACCTAGAACACTCTCTGCCCTGACTGTGCTGTACCTTTAAGGTAGAATTTCTAACCTAGAACTCGCTCTGCCTTGACTGTGTTAAGCCTGTTTAACCCAGAATGTGCTCTTTCATTGCTGTGCTAAGCCTTTTTAGCCTAGAATGCTCCTTACCCTGACTGTGCTACGCCTTTCTAATGTAGAACACTCTCTGCCCTGACTGTGCTATGCCTTTCTAACGTAGAACACTCTCTGCCCTGACTGTGCTGTGCCTTTATAACCTAGAACTCTCTGTGCCCTGACTGTACACCTTTATCAGGGCAGGGTAGCACTCCACTCTGTCTCTGCTAAAATCTTTCTACGGTAGAATGTGCTCTGCCCTGACTATGCTACAC
The DNA here is from genome assembly GCA_026780765.1 of Petrocephalus schoutedeni. NCBI lineage: Eukaryota > Metazoa > Chordata > Actinopteri > Osteoglossiformes > Mormyridae > Petrocephalus > Petrocephalus schoutedeni. The sequence continues at coordinate 22,720,025 of JAODKL010000128.1, forward strand.
CTTTCTCTTGGAAAGCTTGCTATTCCTTTGTTTTAATGTAAACATTAAAAGCGTTTTATGTTTTCAGTTAGTTTCCTGATTGGGGACAGGAGTGATGTGTACTTAGACACAAACAGAAGGGGCATTATATGCGAACATGGCAGATGCATTCTGGTGACCCCGAAAGCCTCCAGTTGTTTTTTTTTAAATAAGAAAACAAGTCTTTATTTTCATATTATACTGTTGCTGGAGGTAAAGGGAGAAAGAAAGTAGGAAAGCTGATGGATATTTAATTTAGCCGCACTCTCGCTGGCGCTGCGCAGAGGGTCAATAAGCACACAGGCACCGGTGGCTTCCGCACCGGAGGGCTCTGGCCCCACGTCCTCTCTCTGCCCCGCTGAGTGAACGCAGAGCACGTGCTAATCTGCTCGCCGGTGAATTGCCGCTAAAATCTGATTATTTTCAAGGAACCAGAAGACCGGAGCAGTGACTGAGCAACAGCAACACAAATCTGATGGAGCCCCTTTTCATTTTCTGTAATATCTCGTCATGTCGTCAGCAGAACTGCGATTGCATGTCCTGTAAATGAGGCAGCCTGCTACTCTGTGTCAGCCGGCTCCAGCAAGGCAACGGCACACATGGCCCCAAACGCCGCTGAATGGGTTACTGCTCCTTACTTGGGTGTATTTAAATACGCCATTGTCAGTGCTATTATACCTAAATCGGCCGTTTTGTTCTGTGCCTAGCTCAATAATTAGTTTGCATAATTAGGCTTGTTGACTGAATTTTAAGTGGAATTCGCTCTTACTTGGTAATAATTTAGCAGTTATTTTTGACATTTTTTTAGTTCATTTTTTTGTTCTTTTAATATGTTCTAATTTTGATCATGACTTTATGGCCTAGATGTCTCATAGTCTAGTGAAGTAAGTGATTATGATTTACCAGTAAGTTAGAATGAAGTATATCAGTTTGGGTTCACACTGAAAGTCTGTAGTCTGTATCTACATTACTTGCAGTGTAAGGATGCTGCTCTCACATGAGGCCAATCAGAGCTCATTAATTAAGAGCTCTTTTGGAACAGAAGCCAGGCCACACAGCAGCCTCCTGAGACCTGCACTGGGGAACCCTGAGCCACATGTCTGCCTGTATCTGGTTATAGGAGCTCATTCTCCCCAGCTGCCTGGTCACCTAGCATCAGTCTGGAAGCTAAATACCAGGAGTCATTAGGAAGGCTGCATCTGCATGGGACTGCGGCTTAGGATTCAGCCGCAGCTCTGTGAGTGTGGCGTTGGCATGTCCTCCCCGTGCTCTGTGAGTGTGGTGTTGGAATGTCCTCCCCGTGCTCTGTGAGTGTGGCATTGGCATGTCCTCCCCGTGCTCTGTGAGAGTGGCGTTGGCATGTCCTCCCCGTGCTCTGTGAGTGTGGCGTTGGCATGTCCTCTCCGTGCTCTGTGAGTGTGGCGTTGGCATGTCCTCCCCGTGCTCTGTGAGTGTGGCGTTGGCATGTCCTCTCCGTGCTCTGTGAGTGTGGCGT
>JAODKL010000128.1:22721637-22756586 GCA_026780765.1 Petrocephalus schoutedeni
TGTCCTCTCCGTGCTCTGTGAGTGTGGCGTTGGCATGTCCTCTCCGTGCTCTGTGAGTGTGGCGTTGGCATGTCCTCTCCGTGCTCTGTGAGTGTGGCGTTGGCATGTCCTCTCCGTGCTCTGTGAGTGTGGCGTTGGCATGTCCTCTCCGTGCTCTGTGAGTGTGGCGTTGGCATGTCCTCCCCATGTTTGTGTGGGTTTTGGTTCCTTACTGCTTTGGTCTCTACCCTGATTGTCTACGTGGTTATTGGATGGATGGATGGATTGATGGATGGATGGATGGATGGATTGATGGATGGATGGATACTTTAAGGAGTATTTTTGTTTAATTTGTGGACACAAAAATGAATTCACCTAACTGAGTGGCACTTTTGCTGTCAGGCTGAGTGAGTTCTGCTGTGTTTTTGGGGGGGCAGTTAAACTTTTTGTCTAGGAAGGAGCAGGAAAGTGGTAGGACTGCCAAGGATTTTTTCATGCTTGGTAATCCCTTGGCTATTTCTGCCATATATTCTCCGTATACATGCTTCCTGCAGGCTTTGCTGCCAAATGAAACTACAGATTCTCAAACAGGATAAAAAAAGGATCTTCCTTTATAAGGTCGCTGTCCCTGGTACCCGAAGCTGCCTGGAGAGCCCGTCATGCCCATCTCTACTAAGGGTTTTACTGCAAGCTTTCTGTGAGATTGTACTGAAAGGATTTCAGAAGGGTGCTGAAGACTTTCCATGTTAGAATAAACATTTGTACAGAAATAAGGGAGTGGAAAAGGTGTGATTATCTTTACAATCTCCAATTCAGTGTTTGTTGTTGCGGGAAATCTCTGTATGAGATTGATGGTTTATACTATTTTCTTTTAAAATGTGTGATTGTGTCCTGATGGTTACTTGGTGACCTGTTTTGTACGTAACTCTCTTACTATGTGAAGCGCAAAATGAAATATTTGAAAATCAGCCGAGTGCTTCTCTCTTTTTCTCTTACACACCCAGTTCTTACTGAGAATTGAGCAGCAAATCACCTGGAAAGACAAGTGAGTTTAGATCATAAGAACATAAGTATGTACAAACGAGAGGAGGCCATTCGGCCCTTCAAGCACATTTGGGGAGAACTTAATAGCTCAGAGTTGTTAAAATCCTCTCTAGCTCTGATGTAAAGGAACCCAAGGTATTAGCTTGCACTACACTAACAGGAAGACTATTCCATACTCTAACAACACGCTGTGTAAAAAGAGTGCTTCCTCAAATCCAGTTTAAAATGTTTTCCTGCTAATTTCCACCTGTCACTGTCACCGCTGCACATATGCAAGCAATGCACTTTGAGCCCAAAAGTTAATTTAATTTATGCAAAGCAAGAGTGTCTGAATTACCCACTTAACAAAGGCCAATTAAAATTATAATGAACGCACATACACACAGGTCATCAGTGTAAGGGGTCAGGGCCAAACTTGCTGTTATTCCATGTAGTAATAAAACAAAATGGAAACTGGTCATTGTTACACTGTCTTTTTAAAACAGCGAGCTACTGGCTATTCCACATGATAACAGGGTTAGCCGACTTCACCTTAATTGATTTCCCGTTCAATTTTAGTGCCATCTTGCCGAAATGGGAAAAGCCCTGCTTTGTGTGGCTTGTCATGTTTATTTGTACCACGCAGCTGTGTTTCATGGTTCTATCAGCATCTCCTGCGGTCGACCGCCGGCTTTCCCTCACGTTGCGTCCCCGGATCGCATGCTTCTCTCTCAGAGCGTTTGTGTATAATTCCTTTGTAATCTATCTCCAGCCTTCATGATGGGGGGGGTATCTGTGCGCCAAACTGAATCCTTCTAAGGAGCGGGAAGTTCCAGTGCCGATCACGAACAGCTGGGTGTGTTTGTACCGAGCCCCTTGCGTGCTTTCAGCTCAAACACGAGTGTTTATGACTTAGCTGCCACTGAAGTGGCTCAGCCTCGATTTGTGCACCTATCTGTCAGTGTTACGTATGTGTGCACAGTGTGCAGTGATTCAGCCCCGGAGCCCAGATCAAGGGTATGATAGCGCAGCTCTTTTTGGAAATTGAACTAGTTCATCTTCAGCTTATGGCTCACTTTGTGCCACCTGCCGCTTTATTTGCCGCATTCTGATTTTTCTTTTCTTACCCGGAACAAAGCTGTCTGTGGACCGGATGGTGGTTTGTAGATGTAGCTCTGACTCTCCGAAACAAATTGCAAACATGCAGCGGTTACTACAGGTTAATGGAATCTCGAGAGGTAACAGGAGAAGTGACACCATGGCTTGAGGTTAAAATCTTGAGTCTGTTTTATAGGGAGAGCTGAAACTCTGCACTTCTTCATGAACGAACTTCAAGCCTACAGTCTGATGGTTTTGAGAGGCTATCATTGTTTTGCATAATTGGGCCCAGAAGCAAAGTTATTCAAGATTAAATACAAATATTTAAGTAGCATATAAGATATCTGATACAATACCCAGATATGTGGTTTAGTAGTGTCTCTTGGCCTCTAATGACATTTTTTTTCAAGAAAAGGAAGACCTTGAATCTCAAAACAATTTTTTTTTCTGTGGCTGTAAATGCTATCTGTTCATCAGGGGGTATTTTTATCTGGAAGTCATTTTACCAAGGTTATACAAAGACAAAATCCTTGCAGTTTGGCTGAACCTTGAAGAAAGGACACTGGCTGAGAATGGGCTTGGAGCTTGAATGAATACTCTGCGCCGGGTGGCGTCTTGGAGAGCGGCACCCATATTGCCAGCCAGCCTCAGACCCAGCTCTACTAAGCAGCCGATGATGCAGATGCATTTAAACGCAGTGATGTCACAAGCAGCCTTGGGCGAGAGACATCCTTCCAGCCTTGCAAGCCCTACTGGTGTTTATCTAAAATGTTTAAATGCCCCACCCACCTAGCCCCCCCCTTACTCTCTTCTTCAATTAGCCCCCCACCCACTTCTGCAAGGCTGCTTCTAATGCTGGGCTGCATGAATTATGGAGATGTAGCACATACCACAGGATTCTGTATCATCAATAAAATATCAACATAGTCCTCAGTGGGCGGGAGAGAGAAGACGGCCTTACTGTGTGGGCTGGGTGCTGCAAGAAGAAAACGACCTCAGCTGGGGGGGGGGCAGCGTGGAGGGGGAGTGGGGTGAGGTTGGTCCACTCCTTCCTTTCCCAGCTTTTGTCTTTCTGGGCCCCTCCATGTCCCTGCTTTCCCATCCATTCCTGCTCTATTTTTAAGCCACTTTCGCCCATCACGTTCCCCTCCTCCGGCTTCACGCGGGCCGGCCGTCTGCACGCATAAGCTCCCTTTCTTGGCCCCGCCCCGTCCGAGCCCCCCCCCCCCCCCCCCCCCCGCCCCCCCGGTTCACGCGGGAGACGGCCAGCGTTTAATGCGGAGAGACAACGATCCTCTGGCTGCTTATTTGACGTAAACCATTTCCGGGACTGAAGAGGAGGCCCTTTTAAGACGGAGACAGTGAGAGAGGCTGCGCCGAGGAAGACCTCTGGAGTGGAATGTGAGAGCTTCCTGCAGAGAGGTCCAGCCCCTCCTGTACGCAGTGTGCACAGAGCTGACTGGTGTGCCCTCTGTGCCTGTGAAAGCCGCATGCTATGGCGGCCTGGTCAGTGTTTATATCCTTTCAAAGGCTCAGATTTCAAGTTGACCCTCTGAGCTGGCAAAGGCTGCCATTAGGCAGCTGTCTATAGCCAAGAATTGTACAGGGATCATTCAATCATACAGTTAAAACACTATAATGCTTTCTGATAACTGCTACCTTCACAGAATTCGTGTGGTGTAGATATATAAACTCATAGACATCATGAATGTATAAGCCACCTATCATGGAGGCCTAACTTTTTAATTAATTAGAAATATGTATTGTTGGGACTTTTCACAGATTAATTGGACATTCCCCCAAAGGACCTCCCTGTATGTGTTTTGGGTTAAGTGTGGGTGTTTCCGTAATGGATCAGCAGGGCACTTAAGGGCCCTCGGGCAATTAAAGTTCTCCTAAATGCCTGTGCATTAGACAGTCTTCATAAGATACAGCCAGTACAAGGGCTATGTGTCCTCTGGCTGTATGCGGGCTCCGATTGCACGCCCCATATTGGTATCAAACTGCATTTATGAGTTAGTGTTTCTGTAATTACAGGCTGGCACAGCCGTCCCAGTACACATGCACTGTGGAATATCGAGGAATAGAAAGTTCAGACTTTCCATCCTGCCGTTTAGGTTTCGTGTTTCTCGATAATTGCGTCAAAGTGTTTTGGCAGCGCTCCGTGACTCCAGCTCGAGAGAACTGTGATATGGGTCAATATAGCTCTATAGGTATAGCGGGTAAGACGAGAGCTGGAATCAAAGCAGACACACATCGGATGTGCCAGAGGCCCGTGGAATACTGTACCATAAAAGATTTTTACAATGTCTGCCATTTTGGTTTGATGCCACAGGGGGTCTTGCCACCTGGCACCTCCAGAGTCGTGGTTTCGCCTCTTGCTCCGGTTCCATGTGTGGTCTCATGCTTCTCTGGTTGGTTTCCCATGTACAGTGCAAGGACATTCAGTCCTGGTGAGCTGGTGACTCTAAGCTGGCCCTGTGTCTCTCTGCATGTGTGTTTGTGTGCCCCCCTGGGAGGCTTGTGTCCCATCACCTACACTTCGAGGAACAGGCTTCAGATGACGATGACCCTGATTAAGTGGATGGGTTTGTCATTTACTACGGAACAGCAACCATTTCCCAGGTACTGTACATCAGCATTCTGGGGTCCTGTAGACGTTTGGGGATCTCAATGGTCTTGTGAAAAAACGGAAAAATGTTCAATAAGTAATTTTGTACCGGGATCAATAAAGTCCATCTTAATCTTACTCTGGATTATTATTATTATTATTATAGAGACAATTACATCATTTTACTTTTATTAAAGAATAACTTTAAATGTGACTAGTTTCAGAATATTAAATGATTGAAGGTGTATAGTAGAAAATTGTTAGAATTATAAGGCATACAATTATTTTTATTGGTCATCAACTTGCCACCTTTTTTTAAAAACACATCACTATTTATTATTAATATTTGTATCGACACCTAACGTTTTCTCAGGTGATTAAAAGAACATTTTGTTGGCTTTAAATGAAAGCCAGTGACTCCAGGAAGAAAGCGTGCGTGTATGCGTGTGTATATATGCATATATAATTATGATTCTGTTGAGCAGTGCAATATATTATAACAATAGTCACTTGTGAAGCGTGCGTTTAAAATGCAGCGCAGTTCTCCATTTCTTAATTTGTAGGTCTATTGTGATGCTAATTTTGTAGTTCGTTTATGATTATATGAATATATAAAATGTATGATATATGATTTCATGGCACATAAAATCTTTTGTAATGTCATCAGGCACGCAGCCCAGTGATAAGACTCCAAAACGTGCCTGTCATAGTAATTCGACATTATTGTCCTGACCCTTACCACAGCAGCTTGAGTTTCAGTCATCGAGGCTACATATTTCTATTTTTAAGGGCAGAATGCGAGAAGCGGATACGGCCGGACCGTCGTGTTGTGACACTGCAGTAACTTCCCATATTCGCGTTAGTTTTCTGTGCCGTCCAGCTTCAGTGAAAGACAGAAGCACAAGTTCAGAGGATGTACGAGTTCGAACAGCGGCATCAGATCCAACATGGCAGCCGCCCTTATGAATAGTGCTATTAACGCCGTTTTAAATCACTGCCCGTGCGTTTGGGATATTCTGGAGTATGTAGGTAGGAGCAGATGACCGACACGTATCTAAAGAACGCGGAGCTATCTTTTTCCTAAATGGGCATTTTCGTATTTTAACATAACCTTATTTCAAAGGCACCAGCCCCGCGCCCGCAGCATCAGCCTCTCCGGGCGGCGCGGCTGCTGTCCATCCCGCAAAAACGCCTCTCGGCTCCTGCCGCGCAGAGCCGCTGCGCCGCGGCGTGCCCGCTGACGTGCGGTGTGGTCAGGGGGAGGGAGGGATCACAGCGATGTAGAGGAGGTATGAGTGAGAAGTGCCACCTTTTCCCCTCCTACCCCATAGGCACCCTGGAGCCAGCTCGGATGCTGCTACTAATGTGAGGCGCACAGCGCAAAGCAGGGCACGCATACCCCACGTTCCCCATCACCAACTGCCGCCGCCGCGCCGCTTTCCCGTTTATTCCAGGAGCAACAGCACCAATAAAATCAAACCAAAACCGTGCAGACCTCTCGAATTACCTGTTTGTTTATTGGTCTAGTCATTTTAATTCCGTGGCTCCATCGCCCATTTTTTTTCCTCTGCATAAGCTCAATTGAACTAGGCAACAACAGCACTATTTGAGGATCTGAATTTTTTTTATTATTAATAAAGAACAGGTTGATTAACAAGGAAAAAAAAACCTACCGAAGACCTCTGGCTGGCAACTTACCTTTTTCGGTATTGATGCGGCTGATTTAATTTTTTTTTTTGCAGAAGAAAAATACTGGAGTTTTCACTTCTTTTCCTGCAACCCCCGTTAACGTCCTTGGGACATGGCCTGGTGAGTCGATGTATTTAACATTTCCACCAACCTCTACAAAGCCGATGTTTATTTTTATACATTCAAGTCGATGCTTATTTATTTGAGTTACATGGTGTGCTTTGTATTCATTTGATACACAGTTTTATAGTATGGAAAATGCTTTTAAAAAGATATCCGCTACATTTGATTTTTTTCCTCAGGATTAGTGTTTGCACCGGATCACCTAACGCTGCTGCATTGATGCAGAACTGAAGAATGTTAATATTGGTCTTAATGTTTATTTTTAATAGCGACAAAATTAAGTGATCCTAATGGGAGTGCATGAATAATATTTTAAATGTCCTTACATTGGCGGTCGTGATTTTAATCCTGCCTGAGGAGCCGGTGGGGGGGGGGGGGTGTTCTCTCCGGTGTTATTTATTAATTAGTTATTTACCGTATGATCCCATAATACCTGAACTATTTGACATTCTGTCGTTTGTACCCTCATCCCTACCGTAACCCTAGTTATTCTTTTGATTGTCTTCGGATGGATTCAGATGCTCATAACTTGAATATTAAATTGTCATTTAATCAGTGACGAATGGGTGCCACAGTGTCGACATTTACACGACGTGTGAGGCTGGCATGTTTGGCCGGAGGGATGTGCGGATGCACTGGGGATCCAGAGGCGGCTTACACCGGTACTCACACCGGTAACCTTGCAAGGGGGCATTGCGCTTGCTGGAGCCCCTCCGAGTTGCGCACAGCCTGCACAGTCCGCCGCGTCCCCCTTCCCCTCATCCTCTTACCTTGTAATTCATTTTTGCAAAGCAGGCGAATGAGTGATTTTAAAAGCCCCCGTCCTCTACCCCTCTGCCATCGCTACGGTAAGGGGTGGTTAAGAAGAAATCGATCGCAAAGGTGACCAAATCCCTTTCTGAAGGTGACCAGTAAAGGTCATTTTATTTTAGAGCGTCTTTCTACGCATGAGAATCGGGAGCGTTTGATCACGGACGTCTGGCAGCTGCGTCTGTGAAGACGCCGCATTCCTCTCTATCCCTTCCTATGCCTTGATAAATTGTTAAGCTGGTAAGCCGCAATGTAATATTTTGCGGAGCGGCGGCGATGACTTTTTTTCCTCCGACTGCAAGGTGGAGGGAGGGCTGTCTTGCTTTCGCATGCCGGGCTTCGCCTCCGTGCTGTCGGCACATGCAGTGGATTGGCCCTTACAGCTGATCTTCAGCGGAGACCTTTACTGCTACTGGTTCGCGGCACGTTTGGGGAGGTAGGGGTGGTCTTACAGGGCTCCATCACATAGATTGACGTGTCAAGGATGTTCCGTTGTTCAGCAATGACAAAAAAAAAACAAGATGAAATGAAAATGCTTAGTGAACTATGTGCTCAGAGATTGTGAATGATCTGACCAAGCATCCCGTTTAAATATCTTATATTTTGCATGCACGGTTATACGTACAACTAGGCCGAGTAGATACCCCTGCCTGTTTTGTTCCTCTACCTGTATGCATATTCTGCAGTATTTATTACAAAACATTAATATGTAACTGACCTCCAGTTTTCAGTGTTCGCTGGAACGGCAGGTGAGTTTGTCCATGACAGTTGCACAGTTTTTGCTCAACGCGCTATGCATATGCAGCCAAGTTCCCCCACATCGCATTTATATTATGTCACGCCAGATAAAACGGACTTTGGATTCTGAGGTTAGTTTATATATTTGGTATAAGATAGATGTCGGTGCATATAGTTAAAGTAAATTATTTAGCGTTTTTGCGCAACAGGACGAATCCCGCCGCCCAGCGTAGTGCTGCTTGGATCAGTCATCCATCACAGACGGACGTTTTCACGCTGACCTCAAATATTACTTGCAGTTACTGGAAAGTATAACGGCTAATACCGCAGTGTAGTTATGTGTGAAGTATGAGCAACTTCTGTTTCACTACAGATTTTTTTTCATGCAAGATCGAAATGAAATCTGCACGGATACAAGTCAATTAAAATCGTCTCGATATGCTTTCTGTTTCCCCCGTTGCTGAATTGTTACCAGTCGATTTACAGCAGTGCGTTTCGCTGTGTATTCTAAACAGTTACCTTCTAAAAAAAACGTATTATTTGACCATTCAAGCTGCACGTATCGGATCATACGTGAGATATGTATTGTTATGCACTTTTTCATTCGCTTGAAGTGCGTTTAAATGAACAATTTTAATATTTACTTAGTAAAATGTTGGGTTTGAAAATAGATACGAATCGATATAATGCGTCCCACTTACACTGTTGGCCCAGTTTAGAGCCGAAGTAACCAGCTAAACACCTGTCTGGATTACAGATTTCACTACACGTATTATTTATTAATTTATTTGATAAGTGGAACAGAAAATGGGCGCATGCCTGGATATTTGGGCAGTGTTTTATATGTACAAAGATTAAAACGGCGGGATGGACTTGCTAAATTATATCATTCTGTGTTAGTGGGGATGGTGTGTAATAGCTGGGGCAAGCCAAGCCTTCACAATAAGAGGGCGTTCGGGGTCATTATAATGTAAATCAGATAATTAAAACGCATCCAGTAAATGCTTAGTAATTACGTGCTATGCACTCATGTTTGTATGCAGAATTTACTATTGTGTTATTTAACGTAACAATACCAGCAAAAACAGGCAGGACCCGGGAAAAACAGCCTCTTGGCTTAATGCTGTCCCAGAAGGGTCCTACGGCAACGCAGCCTTGCTCATAGAGATGTGCTGTAATGAATACTAGGGAGAGACAGAGAGAAGGGTCAAACAGGACAAATTAGCAGTATTAGCTTATTATGGATTTCTGAGGACCACGCAAAGGAATGGTAACTAGTACTAGTATTACTAGTAACTAGTACTGAGCTGAATTTCTATCTTCGTTGATGTTGCTTTTGTAGTCTGTTCAGCCTTTGCTATCCAAGCAATCACAACAGATAACAGCAAAGGAGCAAATGCATAGCTGAAACTATACCCACCCTGTCTTCCTGCAGCGGATGTTTGTCTGACTTCATTCCTTCTTGAAGTCTGAATGATGGGTGAGAGCCTGATTCCTTAGATGCTCAGGATAGCTGATATTTTCTGTTAGGGTAAAATCTTTTTTGCTTCCTGCATATTTTGAACATGGTCATATGGACAGAGGTGTATTAATTAATTGAAATATAACCATAGATATGTTTAAAAGCCTTGGATCTTTAGAGAGCAATCCAGAATAGGTTTCAGGATAGCAGTTATTTTGGAATAGATCACACACATTTTTGTATATTAAAAATAAAAAGTGATTTCTGTTCCAAAAAACGGGACACCACAGAGAATTATGGGTAATGAAACACTTTGTTTTTCTTGTTTACCGTCTGCTTCAGTTAAGGTTTTGTTGGAATTCACAACATGGGTAGCCTGGTGCAGGTCTGTAGAATTATATACGCGCAGGATTTTGTTCCCGTACACGGACAGCCATTGTACATGCATTGATACACATGAAATAACATTGTATTTGGTAATGCACACCGAACAGAGAGTGGCTGCGGAAAGTGTCTTCACCAGGGTCTTAGGGCCAGCTCACTTTATCCAAACCGGTCGTTTACATCTCATAGGAGCGTCCGCATTTCCTGTCACCTCCTGCTGGGGCTCTGCTGTCCTGTTATTGGTGCTCTGTCTCCTGGTAATAACGGCTCACCAATCCCTGCAGACCTCTCAAATGACCTGTTTGTTTATTGGTCTGGTCGGTTTAATTCTGCGGCTCCATCTGAATTAATATCGCATTTAGTAACGCTCACGTCGTGCTTCTGGTTTAGAACCATAACCGTAAGCCCCGGTCACCCCGACCTGCGGGACCTGGCCATATCTAAACTGCAAGCAGCACACATCTCCTCCAGCTGAGCTTCCAGGCTTTCTTCATGACGTTGCAAATGCCAGCCCCTGACCCGTCACTGCGATGGCGCCTTCGCGCCAGCTTCATGCCACGGAATGTGGCAGTCTGAGGGTGCCCCGCTCCCTACCCGTGTGATGTAACATATCAAGCCGACATCGGGGCCGGGTCTCCTTGCATCCACCAGACAGATTCCAGCACAAGGTGACACACAACCGTATCGTCGGCTGTTGTTTCCGGAAGACCCCCCCCACCCCCACCATGTTTTAGGTAATATGACAGTGCTGTTTAGGGTGACGAGGGAGTCTGGGGAGTGCGGGATCAGATTCGGATTACTGGTCCATATCGGGAGCGCAGGCCAGACGGGAACTGCAAATGGAAAGCATTGAGCAGGAGCCGCATTCCTACGCTCAACGCTATTTTCTGGTGTCCATTATTATTATTATTATTATTATTATTATAAAAAAATAGAAGGGAAAGAATTAATTCTTTATGTTCATTTCGTTTCACTGCCTCAGAAAGACTCATTTCCATGGGAAAGGGCCTATGACTGCAGTCAGGCAGCTGACAGGCATGGCAGCTTGGGGTGGTTACATAACTGGTACGCGGTGTGGCTGAAATGCGCCGCGCTGATGTAGACCTACCTCGCAATGTCATGGTAGGTGCTCAGGCCCACAGAACTCTCACGAGGTATTTTCAGATCTCCCGCAGCCTTTCTCATCTTTAAAAGGTATTTGCTGTCTAATTTACTGTCGGAACATTCTGCCGTTGTAGCTCTCCTCCCCACCGCGTTCTCCCAGCTGTGGGGGTCAGTTTAACCTCAGCATCTAAATCACCGCCTCTTCTGCTCTCCAGACATCAGCCGTCTTTTTACAAATGCAGGCGGATGTGTTTGTGTGCACGACGGCGAGTGTGACTCCCAATGGCTGCCTGGGGACTGACGGCGTGGATGTCCAAACTTTTCTACCACCTTGGCCTTATCAAGGATTCAACCATCATCAACCGTAGATGTTTTTTTTGGACACTAACCCCATTGCTTGGCAAAGACCCATTAATAGTAAATCTTTAAGCCATATGTTTAAGGTCTTTAAGTAAATCTTTAAGCCATGTGAAATTTACCCTTAGTCATGAATAGAACATAATTTAAAAGGTAAATCCACCAATATCAAAATCTAAATATGTTGCTACTCATAATCACTACAGTAAGATGTATAAAGATTTTGTTTTTTTCTAGTCACATGCAGGTATTGAAATTGGAATTTAAAACTGAAGATTGACAGTTTTAATGAGTTCTACTATCCATACAATTCTAGTGCAGATGTGAACACAAACATCTGTCCATGGCTTAAGAAATTGAGAGCCAAAGAGAAAGCGTGTGTGTAACTTTTTTAGGATTCTGAAAATCACATGACGATTCTCATATCATTTTAGGCTAATATTTCCCTTCAGAAATCTAGGCACCTGACATGTTTGCATTATCTGGATAGTTTGCTGTACTGTAATTAGTCATAGTTAATTATTGTTTGTCATATTCCTCCAAGTTGCATTTGTTGCATATTACTAGTTACTTTCATGTACACCCCAAGCTTTCCATTCCCGGTCATGGACAGAGGTAGGTAATCCAGGTCCAAAGAGTAAAAATCCAGACCAGGATTTTGTTTCAAGCAAATAGTTGAGTACTTTGTGACTGAGACTTTTAATACTCAACTGTTTGGTTGAAACAAAATCATGGTCTGGATTTTTACTCTTTGGACCGGAATTCCCAACCTCTAGTCATGGAGACCCATCCTCTGATCCAGATGCAGTCGTTGTTTTTTCATGTCGGGGTGATATGTTGTGTACATGCCGCCCTGCATCTCTCTGTGGTTTCTGGACACTGTATGGAGCTCTGGAGCCCTTTTTCCAGGGAACATCTGGATGGCATTTTGGCTTTCAACACCAACTGCAGAACCACTGACTACTCTCTGGCTACCACTAAAGACTTTTTCTAGAAATTTTCCAGTTCCTTTGATTAGTGATGTCTGTGCATATAAAGCCCCTTATTATATAATGTATAATGTATATATTTGTTGATTGTTGTTGAGAGAGATCGTCCCTTCTCATCAACAGGTGATGCTTCTGTTTCGATTTGTACTGGATATTTGTGCAGAACAAACACATGGTCCAATCACCTTTAATTTATAAAATTGTTTTTAAATGTTACATCAGTATAACATTAATATGGAATACTCTACATTTTTCTGATCTCAATATTGACACCCGGGACATTACTGTAGGAAGAAGCAGGCTACTACGTATGAGTCATACCTGAATATGCGATGGAAATGAAAAGAAAATGGTCAGGCTATTGCTTGCCAGACTCAGGGCTGCCACTGGGGGGTGTGGTATGGAGCCCTACCACAGTAACCATCACTAAAACCAGGTATCAGATTAAAGCAAGAATTGCAATACGTGTAAATATATGTATATTTGAATTTATATGTGATTATATGTCATTATATTCAAAATTTAATATTAAATATTACTTTAATATTAAATATTAAAGGTATATACATATATATATATATATATATATATATACTGTATACTGAAATAGTTCTTTAATTCTGGAGCTTCTTCTGGACTTACTAAATGTTAAGTGGTTTTGGAGTCTGTCATTAATTAGCTGGCATACGCACGTTTCTCCTGTAAGCTGATGCAAATATCAGAGGAGAACACGTGCATTGGAGGTGGCCTCCTGATAGCCAGTGTGGGCTTCATGAGTGCTGTTGCGTAACTGCTTAAGGACGGCAGGTCCCCTGCATCTCGGGCTGCGTGGCAAGCGCCAAGTCTCCGCGTCGGCACTGAGCCTGTCGTAAAAGCTCTATGTGGAGCTTGTGAAGGAAGCGGCTCAGCCCCATAGACAGGTTACATAAGGCCCGCCACCATTTACATAACGTCTTGCCTCCTCTCATACCTCCCTGTCTACTGGAGCGTCACGCCCGCGTGGAGCCGCGCCGTCGTCCTCAGGCCGCGCGTCCCAAGGTGCGCAGAGTTCACGCCCCAACGGGGACAGCCGGTACAGACTCCAGCTAACCGCGGCAAAGACGCGTTGGGGAGTCACTCTGCATCCCGTGTAACTGATACACGTTGTTGACTGTCAGAAGGCTTTTTTTTTTTTTTGTGAAAGTAGATGATTGTTTGCAGATGCAATGTGATAATAAAAGCGAAACAAGGCAGGTAGCCGTGCAAGTTTCACAGTGCAGCTTCCACCTCGGTCCTCTGCCTGTCCAGCTGCTCGCGTTGTGCAGAAACGGGGATAATCAGCACTTTCGTTAATTCTGACTTCGGATGATTATTTTTATTCTGAAGTGAGGTTTGGTGCCTGGCACTCAGGCCCAGGGTTTCCCACAGTCAGTTGGGTAAAATACAATATACATCTTATAAATAACAGCAAATATCAGTAATAGGTAAAACAACAGATTAATCTGTTGACATTTTTCGGACTTCTAACATTTTCCAAATGCCCATTTCCCTGACACCAGAGATGGGCACAGTGGTCACTTTCACCTGATTGGTCGTTTGCATCCACATGACTTTATAAATGCCTGCTTCTGCTTCCCCGTAACCAACAATGTGCTGCACTTATAACCTCCGCCTGACCACTGCAGTCGTGTTCAGGCTGCATGGTGCACATGAGTCAGAGAGACAGACAAGTGTGGGGGCACAGCTTAGAGCGAGTCGCTGTTGAAATAATTCCCCTTGCTGTGATGGGGACTCACGGGACACCAGCACTCACTTATACATGAAAGTAGGGACCGTAAATTCAGTCCCAAGCTGTGTGACTTATACTGTTGCCCTGCATCATCATTGCCCAAAATCAGAAGTGTGTAAAAGTCTCTGCAGGGAGATTTGTACAGAAATGCCCATAAATGTTACATTTCGCCAGTGATGACTGACTTTTATTCAGTAAATAAATAAAAAAAAGGCAGGCAAAGAAATTGTAACTGTGGAAACTGTGTTGCACTGTACTATAATGAGCTAAACGCACTCACTAGTCCACATGGTAAGCAGTTGTTTGTGAGATTGTTCTGAGCATTATGAGTTCATGCTGGTATCTGCTTGTTTACAGATATTGTTAGTCAGGGCCCTTCAGCTGGACATTTCTGTAATATTGAAAACCTCTTTTAAATCATCCATTAAGCATTTACCCTAAGTAAATGACTAATACACCCCAGTGGTACTGATTTGATCACTTTCCATGTAGCTTACTGTGAATAAAAATTAATTACATTTATCTTTTGTTTCAAAATAGATGGGTATTTCCTTGTCTTATGCCTAACTGTGTGATGTGCTTTGATTAGTAAATGTAAACAGCATGAACTCATTTACCCAGTGGTATCAATTTGTACTGATTGAATAGGGAGCAGTAGGCTCACGTCTAACCTGGGCCCCGTGACCACATGAACACCACCTCCCAAGCTGTCACTGAACTGCAGTAAGACCACAGCTTGCTTTATCTTGTCGCCCGATTGACGATATTAAATTCTGCCAATACCAGTAATTTTAATGTTGGTTTTTATGTTAATTTACAGTTTGGGAAATATCTGATATCTGAATGTGTTTGTAGCTTTTGGGTATACTTGGGTATATCTGAGTTGTGGGTAACACTTTACATTGACTGTGCCTTCATAAGGCATTCATATTGCATTCGTGGAACATTCAGTGCACCTTCATAATGCATTCATAGTATATTCATTAACTGCATGTAAGTATACCTTAACATCCTAACATATTGCCAGCTTTAATATACATTATTAACAAACTTTAAAATTGTATAATGTTTGTTACTAGTGTACATTAAAGCTGTTGTGATGTTAGGATACACTTACATTCTGCTTATGAATGTTTTGTGAATGCATTATGGAGGTGCACTGAACGTTCCACAAATCCATTGTGAAGGCATTATGACAGTGCAGTTAACATAAAGCGCTGCAGAGTTTGGTCCGCTCCGAGAGACCCATGGATCTTCCTTAGCCTTCACAAGTGTCTTTTGCACACACTTGGGTGGACAGTTCAGTGTGAAGCTACTCCAAGAGCAGCGATCCTAAGTGTTACCTGCAATGTCACCTTGCAGATTTGCAATGGTCCCTTGTTGATTAGCGATTAACTGAAAGCTCACTTTAGGAACATTTTAATTAATTCAATATAATGTGAAAAGAATTCCAATTCATAAAACATGATTGGCCAATCCTATCTGTATGATGTGGACAGGGAAATGATTGGCCAATCCTATCTGTGTGATGTGGACAGGGAAATGATTGGCCAATCCTATCTGTGTGATGTGGACAAGGGTGTGGACCAGAACTGTGTACCTAAAGTCAAATGTAAACACAATTTTTGCTGAAGTATGATATGTAGCCATGGCAACTGGAAAATAAACCTAGATGGTGGCTTCAGTTTAGGAGAAAGGGGGCCATTCAAAGTGTTTAGTCTGGGTATTTACAGGGTAGGTGTGGAGTCCACAACTTAAGGTTGTAGTATCAAGAAGAACATGAAGGTGCTGAACACCTAATACTCACATCTCTGAACGGTGGTCGTCTTGTGAACTGTGTTCAGATTTTGATGTCATTGAAATTGCCGTGTTCACAAGCAACTAACCAACTTTGCCTTCTTTAGTTGCTGCTGTATCGCCTAGATGTAGTAATTTTATTAACGAAAATATGATTTCATATGTAAAAGTATATTCAAACTATTTTATTTATATCTTTATTCACTTTGTTTTATTTGTTTTTTTACTTGTTGCAAGGAAGAACAAATATGACAATTTTTTTAATAACCGTTTATACCGAAGTTTATTGTAATAATGCATTAATTTTTCCTATAAGAATAAAATGGTGTTAACTTAAAATTAGCTGAAGTTGATAAGTGAATGATTAGGATGTCAGTGGCTTTTGTCTTCAGGAGCAGCCTTAATTCACCCTTGTGTTACATCCTGATTGAGAATATTCGTTTATCCGCCTATTTTCCAGATGAGTTGCAGCAAGTCTTGAAACAGAGGGCACAGTAAGGATGGGATATATTAAGAGAATTTTATTTATGTATTTTTCTGTGTATTTAATAACAAGCAGAAAAATGTGTTTCCAAAGTAAATAAGTTCACCTAGCAGTTGCGCCCGACCTGAATTTTGGATGGTAGCACTGGAAACATCATGCACCAACAGTCAGGCTCAGCATAGACTAAACAACACTGATACCTCATTGTTTGCTTGGTGGATGCTTATAAATCCTGGAGAGTATCAAGTTCTTCATGAATAGGAGAGCAGACAATGGAGTCCGTGGAGCCATAACATTAGGCGTTCAGCCCGCTATCACTTTCCTCTAACAGGTCTCTGACAGTAAAATTGCATGTTTTGCCGTCTTTTGTCTTAGGTAGCCATTATTATAAACAAAAAGCAGTAACCGGATTCGTGCCAGAACGGTCCGGTCAGCTCCTTTAATGCTCCTCTAGATATACACACTGATAGCTAAGAAATATCCATTTCAAAACAATTAGCAATTCAAATCTAATCATGTGACTTGAAGTTGTGTGCTAATTGGGTAGTACAGTGGCCCAATAGATGTGTGCCGATTTGCATGTTCTCTTCATGTCATGCTGAGTCCTCCCACATCCCGAGCTTATCTCTGTAAGTCAGTGTTTCCCCATCCGGTCCTCGGGGGCCTACAGATGGTCCATGTTTTTGCTCCATAATTGGGAGCTGGGAGGGAACAAAAATGTGGACTGTCTGGCAGGGAACTTGGAGGGAGCAAAAACATGGACTGCCTCTGGGTCCCCGTGTACCGGATTGGGAAACTGCTATAAATGACACATTGAGTGTCTGCAGTGGATTGCTGTCCCACCCAGGGTATACCTTCAGCCTGTCATTTCCGGAGTTTCCTGTGGGTGATTGTGACTAATCCAATAATCACTTATTAAAAATTGATGCAAGAAGCTGAAAGATATGCATAGTTGTTGGGGAGCTTGTTAAGGTGGACCAGACCTTTGCTTTGCTATTAGACTAACCCCCCATTTAGCATAATAAATGTATTTATCAAGAAGCAAAGCATAAAGTAATAAAGGATTAATATGAAATTACCTTATAAATTTCACTGGAATTATTGCTTGCAGGTTTTCCCATTTGGTTCGAGTATGAGTTTGTTAGAGCAAAATAGATGCATTTCTGTAAAGGCAGCTAAAATGTTCAGCTTTACGTTGGTTGTGGTCAATTCAGTGACTCAGCCCTCCCACGAATATGGCCATTATTTCTGTGACCTAATGTGCTCTTCTGGAAATGCTCCACTGTTTGATATGTGGCTGAAAGTGCCTCACCATGTCTTTTTGCACAAGCCCAGCCAGTAAATTTCACACTCTGCCTGTAATGGAATTCCACCTCAGGAACACCTGGCACTGTCTTGGTAGTTGGAGTTTGTGTATGAACATTTCACACATATTGTAAAGGCCTGCATTTTAATGCAGAAGGCATAGTTAGAGTGTTAAATGCCTTCCACGTCGGCTTCCACTTCTCTGTGAAGCTGCTGGGTCACGTGACGAGAGTTCTTGTGTCTGTCTTCATTCGACAGTAGCATGCATTTCTCTAGATGATGACGAGACCCCATTGATGTTCTGAAGGCAGCAAGGTTTATGTTTTGTTGGTCCTCTTTATCTAGTTTCCTTGATTTGAATCTTAATCAGGATTAATATGGGCTTGACCTCTGCTACCAGGTGACTTTACTGTCCTCTTAAAGCTCTGCAGCTCTGCATCTGCATCCCTCACCACATGCACTGTGTTAAGAGTTGGGTTGGAAACACTCATCCGTAAATCGAAAGCATTATTAAGGCTGTAAATGTCCCTCGCGAGGTTTCCCTGTGGTTTACTGAGAAGGCACATCAAGCCATGTTTGAAAGCACTCAGAAAAGTTATTGATTACAATTAGTATCTTCAAATTGTCTTTGATGTTACACAACATGGCCATAAATATTCATCCATCCTCTAATTGCTTATCCAGGTCAGGGTTACCTCCAGCCTTTCCCACTCAGCATAGGGCCCAAGGCTGGGGTTCAACCTGGACGGGATGCTAGTCCATCTCAGGGAAGGTACTCTATGGGGACCTGAGAAACACCAATAATCCTAACTGGGTGTCTTTGGCCTGTGGAAGGGAACCCACACATGCACGTTCCCCACAAACAGAATAAAAGAGGGACATCAACCCTAGAGGTGTGAGCCAGTGGATTCTGATTGCTGAGCCAGCACTCCACCCCTGCTCATTGATAGCTCATGTCATAGATACACCACGCATCATATCTCACTGGACAGGCGGCTGGGGTCAGTCACTGGGCTAATAGCCCTCCTAGCCGAATGCTAGCTGTGAGTAGCTGTAAATTAGCACCAGCCCAGCCTTTTATGGCCAGGTTCCATGTGTTTACTTTGATTTAGATCAAGGAAGGTCAAATAAATTTGTGTCAGCACCTGACAATCCCTAATTTAGTGTACTTTGAGGCTGGAGTGATCTAAGAGAGTTGTAGGGGGACGGAGGTGACTGTCCTGCTCTGGGGCCTGGACATGCAGAGTCCAATGTCTTTGGCTTGTGCACCACTGTAAGGTGTAACTCATGTTAGCACATAATGATCATATCAGTGAAAATAAACGCAGAAGGATGATTTATTGAAAGCATTTACTAGCATTTTTTGTGCCATTTCATACAGTGTTTTGCGCTGTTACCTCATAGGGTTGGGGGTTTGAATCTTCCCTCTGCTCTATGTGTGTTTACAAGTTGTATGGGGTTTCCACCCACGGTCCAAAGGCATGCTGTTAGGCCAACTCAGTGTTTCCCAGTTTGATTCTTGGGGACCCGCAGCCCTGCCCTGTCACCCTGGGCAGAATATGGATGTTAGTGGTGTGTTGATGTGCAAAGTTTAGCTACATTGTATCAAGATCCACTGCATTTTTTTTTCTTCCATTATACAAAATCTTCAATGAGAAGCACTTCTCTTTACATATGGTCTCTTGGAGGGGCATTGTAAATATTCCCTGTTAAGAAGAATACGCACTTCGCTTGCTGAGCCTGAGGGAGCCAAAATAAAATTGTTTCGGAACTGCTTGGTATCCAGGCTCTGGTACCACACTTGGGATTTAGTTTTTTCGTATAACTTTGTTACAAAAAACTGTGGAAGAATTCTGAAACTGGACATCTGTATACACTTTGGGGCTGACACTTGTGACAGGTATCTTTATGAAATATATGCTGTCGCAAGAAAAATGTTCGGTTAAAAACTGCTGAATAATATTACTCACTGTTCTTTACTAACTCTGTATTATGTCCAGAGACTTTTACTTTATCCTACCCAAACTTGATTCCTGATTCTTAATAATTTATTATATCCTAGTACATGCACATTAGTACATAGGTACTTTTTTTTCCTCCCTTTCTAAACATGAATTGTAGTTAACGAAGAATATAATTTTTCACATTTAGAGCTAAGTGATAATTTGTCCTTAATTTGTAGATGACTGTGAGAAAGGACACAGTGGAGGGCACAGGACTGGAGTTATCCTGCTGTGCGTTAGAAGCTTATTGTTGTTCATTTACATACGTAATTAATGGCCAATTTTATAAAAAGTGTTATGGGATTTCTTTTATTATGGGGACTGGTTTCTCATGCCGGTGCATATGACCAGTCTTGCATAACAATAACACTGCATAACAACAGCCAAATGCTGTGATATAACATGATAGCGACATCATCGGAGTTCCCGGCTCTGTTGGTTTCTCAGAGCAGCTCCTATGTGCTCATGTGCGTCACTGCTTCTGTGTTCACGTCCCCAAGCACGGCCAGCTTCAGGGACACTGACACAGCCGATTTTCTCTGTAATGTTTCATGCTAAATTATGCACCTTCCATGCTTACAAGACGTTTCTACCTCATCTGTCCCACCTGCACTGAACTGTACACTTCTGGTTCTCCATCTGTCTGTCAGTTAATTGTGCTCATTCTGTTATAATGAGGCAGAGTTTTGGGCCTTAAAGGTGGTACAGTGGTTACCCCTGCTGCCTCACACCTTATGATAAGGGGGTTCGAATCCTGCCTCTCCTCTCTGTGTAGCCCAGAGGGTTTCAATTAGGGTAGCTGAATGAAAATTGCAATTATATAGAATTTTCAAGACCCTCAAAGCACTTTACAGAACCTATGGGGAGCCAATTCAACCAGCACCGCTGTGTAGCCCCCACCTGGATGATGCGACAACAGCCATTCTGTGCCAGTACACTCACCACACAGTAGCTAAGGTGGCGAAGGTGCAGAAGAGAATTCACCAGTTAGGCATAGGGGACAATTAGGAGGCCAGGACATAGAGTACCTCTCCTTCTCTTTTGAAAGATGCCCAGGGATCTTTTATGACCTCAGAGCGTCAGGACCTCGGTTTTATGTCTCATCCAAAGGACGGCAGCATTTTTACAGCACAGTGTCCCTGTCACTGCACTGGGGCTTTGGGATCCACACAGACCACAGGATGGGCTTCCCTCTCTGGCCACCAGTACCCCTTCTAGTTGATGTCTGTGAATCGCCTGTTGAGTCCGACTGTTTCCCCCCCAGGCCCTGTGATGCCTGGGAAAGCCTTGGGC
This sequence comes from Petrocephalus schoutedeni, assembly GCA_026780765.1. Lineage (NCBI taxonomy): Eukaryota > Metazoa > Chordata > Actinopteri > Osteoglossiformes > Mormyridae > Petrocephalus > Petrocephalus schoutedeni. The sequence goes on from JAODKL010000128.1 coordinate 22,742,655, forward strand.
CTGCAGTCTGGGCCAGGATAGGGTATCAGATGATGATGGCATACTTCATTTTAGGCTATAACTCAATGCACTTCCATTCCGGTCACCTTCTAAATGTTATCGTCTTACATATTTGTGAAAAATGTTCTTGAATAGTTCAGTATCTAACCTGAAATGAATTGATCTTAGGAGCTTGGCTTTTTGTGCTAATCTTTTATTAGCTTATGCTGTGAACACTTGTTTTACTGGTAGGGGATCTTTCGTAAGAGTAACATCAAGAAACCTGCCATTTAGGTGTTGGATAAATCCTTAAAGTAACAACCTGTGGGGCTTAGATAACTTGTTCCAGAAGCACCTTTGTTTCACCACTCCTTGTCCGACCTGCATGGTGAACTTTAGGGTATGTTTTGGATACAGGAGAGCAATGCAAACTGCTTTTAAAAGGGTTATGGATCTGGAATCCACATGTTTGAGACTAGATGATGTTGTTATCACCGCAGTTTCCAAAGCAAAGGCAAATTCACCTTTATTGCTTCCCCCATCATTAGTTATGAAAGGAGTCAATACTAGTCAGGAAAATTATTATATTATTGGCCATTCTGCTTAGATGTTCTGGCATTGGCTTCTTCAGTCAACACGAAGTGGTTGGTATCAACAGGCAAAAGAGGGACACCGCTTGCAGTATCATGAAGGTTCTGATCCAGAGTAATATCAGCCAGTGTGTTTGGATGATGCTTTTCCAAACGGTAGAATAAACAACAGTCGCCACTGATAATGAATTGTCTTTCAGTGCTACTAAGTTACCAACATTTGATTTCATACAGTATTTACAGTGTTTTTTCAGCTCATATTTTAACAGAGAGTTGAAAAGGAAAAATGTTGTCTGTAGATGATTTTACGTAATTCAGTATAAGCTCTGCTTGGTCCTCTCCGATGTCTCTGGCTGCTGATTAAAGACGAGGTCTTACTTGTGGCAAACAAAATGGAAAGGATCGACACGCTCGTCTTTTTAACGAAGGAAAACTAGACCTGCTCAAATCAACCGAACTAGCCAGAGCTGCCCTGGAAACATGGAAAATGTATGCAGTGTGCTGCAGCCCTGAATGGATTCAGTCTCATATGACTGGTCACAGAACATTAGCGCGGCAGCGCTGTGAGGTAAGTAACACGACAGCGAATTCTCACATAGGTTAGCATAACTGACTGCACGAATTGGCGCTATTCATAGGTGGCTGAAAATAACGAGGGTCCCCGATGTCTCTCTTTGCTCGCATCCACAGCATGGCGCCGTGCTCGTGTAGAGGAGAGAGGCCCAGGACATGTGAGGCGTGCTCTGCTAGTTACGTGGGGAGTAAGCCTTGAGTAAATGTTTGTTAATGTTTGACCGGGGGAATGTTTAAAGCCAAAGCACCCATTGGAGCGTGTGTCAGGAGCGGCCGTGCTGTGCACCTTTACTCACCGGCGTACAGGACAGCTGGAGGATGAGCTGGAGGGCGTAAAGGTCATATTCACTGTTTACAAATTGATCTCCCCTCCATGACACCGGGCTCCCTTAGACTTGAAAAGGATTCTGTTTTTAGGAATATGTTCAGCCTTAAACACCCAATCCAGGTGGGGAGGGGGGGGGGGAGGGGTCAGTGCTTACCTCCCCCCAAAAGTCTCTACTTGCGAATCATTTTTGAAGAGGGACGGTAAAAAAAAAAAAAAAACGCCTGCATAACCTATAACTGCAAATATGCAAGCCAGCAGCGTTGTGTTAGTCTGGTTACCTAATTGTTTACTCTTTTCCTATGAGGATAGCAAGGTGACATCACACAGAGGTGCACCAGAGGTGGGTGGAGCATTAAAAGTGACTGTCTGTGAAATATATTTTGGTGATTGTAGCTTGCTGTCCCCAGCCCTGTCCTTTTTTACTGAACATACTTAATTGTACTAGCTGAATCTTCATGGTTGACATTACCTGCAGAGGTCCCTCTTTCTCCTGTTCTGACGACAGCTCTCTATGGCGGTCTGTCCCACCAACATGAAGGACCTTGAGGGTGTCCCTCTGTGGGATTTCTCTTTTACCAGCCTGTGATATGTAGCTAACTTGTGAGGACGGGTGCTAGCTGTCATAAATTACGAAATGAAATGATCAGTTGACTCAGATCCATTTCCTGAATCCGGGTGCCGGCTTCTGCCCGAAACGGAGAGTGCTGGCAATAGGACCTCTTTACATCACACTGACAGCGAGCGCCCTAAGCCCCAGTGGCCCCTGAACGCCGGTGATCTGACATTGCCGTGACCTGCTGTTTACGGTCCTTCACCAGAGCCGGCGCGGACCATCACCGGGGCCTCCGAGAGCATTGGCACCCCCCTCCCCTGACCCGTGACCCCATTTGCCGAGCTTGTGTCCTGACAGAGGTGCGGTGCTTTCAGGAAGCGGTTCTCATTATTCCAGTCGATGCCTCCCCATGGATTTCCAATTCGGTGGAAATCCGTGGGGAGGCATTTTGCTTCTTTGTGGACGTGCGTGAGGTAAACAAGGCAATTATCCCTGATAAGTATCCACCTGCTGCACTGGAGGGCTTTGCGCTGTTCTTCAGCTCGATGATGTTTTCAGTGCTAGGCCGCAGGTTGGCCTATTAAGCGCATCAGCCAGGACCGTCCATAGTGACCCACACACACTGGTCCCGGACAACCTTCACATTTAGCTACTGCTCCTTCCCAGACCCCACAATATCGGTCCAAGCTTCTCAGATCTCGCTAAGTACCACATCATTGTCCAGAGCGTTAAATACATTTTATCTTCTCTGGCCTTTTTCCCTGCTTCAAAGCCGCTGACTCCAACCTGGAGGCTATCCGCAAGAGTCCCCCTGCCATCGCATGATCTGTTCTATAGTTCCCCTCCTCCAACACCAGTGCTTCAGTCTGTCGGCTGCTGGAGGAGAAGGCTGGTCGTAGCTCTGTGGATTCTGAGCTATGGGAATTTTAAGGCAAGAACTCGGCGCAGGGAAGAGTTCATGAGCATGTTCAGGAAATGGTAGGAGCTTTGACAGCCATCACGCAGAAGAGGCTTCCCAATGGTCGAGAAATTGGAGGCCATTCGAGATTTACCTAGAGTAAGTTGCTTTGATCCAATCAGCTGTGCTTCAACTTAGCTGAGATATAGAACCACGTGGCCTGGTTTGTGCCCCGATGTAGGATGGTCCAGCTCAAGGTGCCATTTAAGCCTAGAATTGATGTGCCACCACTGGGCCTTAAGCAGATAAGGTTGCTTTTAATGAACTAGTTCCCCACACAGAAAGTCCCTCGCTGAGAGGACGCAGGGGGTACTTTGTTGCTCTGGTCAGTGAATTGCCCTGCATGCCACTGCCGTTGATGAGAGGTTGTTAGGGAAGTTGCGATGTTGGTAAGTACAGCTGCCTGCCCGCCTGCCAGCCTCCCCGCTCGCATTTAACAGTAACATGGTAGCACAAAGAGACCATTGAAAATCCGTCTTTTTCCGTGACTCATATTTTTATATTTATTCATAATTCACAGCATACTGGGTTCGAACTGCATGAAAAAAAACAAGCAATTACGCACCTTAAAACACAATTTTATGCAAGCGCGTGCAGAATGTTCATTAAAAAAATGCCTTTGTGAATCTGCCAGCTTGTTATGCTTGTAGATATCAGATTATCGATTGTTGAGCTCTCAGTTTTCGCGAGACATGGCGGATGACTTGGGGGGAGTCGTCTTGAGCCGCCGCATGGTAATTGGATGGAAAATACCCTTTTCAACTTGCTGTGTTTGTCAGTTGAATGACGGTAAACAGCATCTCGATAATTTCTCAGCATCGTTTATCGCCCAGGCGGAGGATGAGTTCATCGCTCCTCCCTGACACCACGACGGGACGACGCAACCGTTACGTCACCAGGGTGTCTCAAAGGCTTTGGTGTGAAGGTTTAAATGTGATATCAAATGTAAAAAAAAAGAAACATCAAAGGGCAGCAGTGCTGAGAGTTGTGCACATGATAGCTGGGGTTTCAGGCTCCTTTGATATAAGCTTATGGCTTATGTGTTTGTTTTAACGGCTCCATAACGCAAAGAAGCGGGGTGAAGCCGATGGGACCATCACACCGACATTTCCAGACGTCCACAGAAGGCTAGCGCCTAAAGGCGAGCAGAAAGGCATTTATAGGATGAAAAGATGGCAAAGGAATACAGACGGAAAGAGTGAGTGATGGGAAAAGACAGATAATGACTGAATACAGGATAATACCCAGAGGTGCAGTATAATTAACTGGAGTGTAGATCTCTACTTACTTCTATCTGTATTTAATGTATTGGAGCTGTAATCACAGCTGTCATTGTACAGGAAGCTACTTTTTTCAGTATATTTTCTTATTTGTTTATATATCCATGTAATTCTGTTATACCATTTTTTAAACAACGTTTTCCCATTTTTGTCTGCAGAGGAAATTAATCTTGAGTAGAGAACTGGAAACATTTCTGTATCCTCACCTATGCCGCCTGTATTTAATACAATGTGATATTTTGATGAAAAGAGATGGTCCTCATTCCCGTTTTGTTATCCTCAATTTCCCATGAACCTGTAGAACCACAAAAATCAAAAATGACTATGCGGGCTTTTGCTGCAGCTCCCTAATTAGATTACTAATTAGATGACTGATCAGCTGAAGAGTCCTCACACCTGGGTTTGGTGTGAAGGTTATTCCAAAAACCTGCATACACACTGGCCCTTTGAGAATAAGATTGCTCACCCCTGGTGGAGATGATTGTGAAATGCATGCTTGGAATTGTATGAAATTGCCACATTGTACAAAACACACAAAAAAATGAATTTTCTAAAATCGTTGAAGTCAGTGAGTGTGTAGGATCACTGTTTGCTGCCAGTCGGCAGACTGGTTCTGCCCATTTTCACACTGTTTCTTCTTTATTGGACTCTGCCGGGCTATCCAGAGTAGGCACACCGTGGGCCTGTTCACTGCAGCCTGCACTCTCTCATCGCTACTAATGATCTCTGTGCTGATATGTACACTGTGTCTTTGTGGTGGTATCATCGGAACACCAGGTGTTTTTGCAGATCTGTTGTCACCTGTTTGTCACTTTTTGTTTGTTTCTGGCTGCTGTCCTATAACAGACTGCCATACCCTGCCTCGATGACCATGCGTATCTATGACTGTGGCCACACGTGTGCAAATACTTGAATCTGTGCATGCATGTACAGCTCTCAGGGGTGTGGCTGAAAGTGCGTGTTTTCCTATTTTTATCTGTGAGTGTGCTTCTACAATTTTATCACCACATACTTATTGCGTATGCATTTTTCATTTATTTATTTAGCAAATGTGAGTGACTCACATAATATGTAACACACATAGCTGTCAAAGGTCCAACTGCTGTTAGTTTCCAGTGAGCTACCAGTAACCGGTGCATTGAACCTTACTATATAAGCTTTGCAAAAAAAATGATAACTGCTGAATCTAGCAGGAACATACAAGAACAGAGCATTTATTTGGACCAAATGAAACCATTTTTACAGGACAGTCAATGACGACTGAGCTGAGGCAGGTCAGTGTTAGCATGTGGTTAGCTGAGCTATTTCCAGGATACTTTGGTTTCTGAAGGTGGTGAGGGACTTTTCAGACCGGATGCAAGTGGGTAGCTCACTTCACCATCAAGGGACCCACACAAAAAAAATGTCTGGCATGAGACTTTTTTCCACATAGTGGAGGAACCAGCAGACAATCCTTTCTTACTATAGAGTCAGAACAACTCCAACCATTCCATGAAAGCAAGCAGCAATGGTTTGATACAGGCACCATTAGCAATCCAATCACCGTCAGTTGTCAAAGATGCTCCCTGCTTGGAAGTATATGAAGCATGATGTAGAACCATGTGTTAACGGGGTTTTTGTTCCATTTACTTATAGGGAAGATTTTGTTCAATTTGCATATAGTAGAGTCTGAAAATATGATGAAATCTATGGTGTATAAGTATAGTCACTTGACTTCCAAATATATATCCATGTCCTGTGTCTACAGGCTTGGAAACTGGGGAAATTGTTTATTGTTTTAAATGTGCTCCTACTGTCATCTTTAAACCAATTCCAACACCCCATCTTGTATTCTCTCCTTGTGCAGGATCCCAGTGACACCCGCAGCCCTGATCGCTGACATTTGACCTCTGAGCGCCTTCTCCCTAACACCTTTACGGTGTCCTTCTCCACGTTTCCAACATTTGGGTATCTCTTCCTCTGTGATCTTCTCAACCTCTCGCTCCAGTTCTCAATGGATTGGGGACGCCCAGATCCAGTTGTCTGTTGACCCTCGGGGGGAGGGGGACGACGAAAACAAGACGAACAGAAAAGTAGACGGGGGGGGGGCACCTGGAGAGTTATAGCTAGGCTGCTCCGAAAGGGAGGCTCTCTTTCCGTTCTCCCTCTTTTTGTATGGAGAGACGGGAAGTTTGGAAGTAAAGGGGGGAGAGAAGAGGGAGGAGAAACACACATCTCAACGCTAAGAGAGGATAACCCCCCCCCCCTTCCCCCTAACAGAAAGAGCGGAAGGGAAATAACAGAGACAGTGTGCTGATAAAGGCCGAGTGCAGTACCATCCCCAAATCGAAAAAGTCCTTATAGCTGTGTCTCCACAAAAAGCAACCATGGGAGACATGGCCAACAGTACGGTAGAATTCTACCCTAAGAGTCAGCGGGGCACGGGGGCAAGCAGTGGCTCAGAGGTCAACCATTCAGTGGATTTCGGGGTCAACCTGGAGGACCTGCGGGACCTGATGGAGCTCAGGGGGGCCGAGGCCTTGCAGAAGATCCAGGAGAGCTACAACGACACGGAAGGCCTCTGCCAGCGGCTGAAGTCGTCGACCAGCGAAGGTGAGGCAGCTCCCGGGTCCTCCATCCTTTTCTCGAATGTCCTTGGTGACAGTTTTCCCTGTCTTCACAGGCCTTCTGTTGTCACGGCGGCCGTTTACTCAGAAAGCCTTTACACCAGGCCGCGTGAGACCACGAGCCTCCCGTAGGAGGACCGGGAAGCCGAAAGCGGCCTGTGTCTCTTATTGCCGCTATCAGCACAGGCATTTTATAAACCTGTCTGAAAACACAGTCTGTGTAGGAACAGGTGTTTTGCTATCTGCTCTAACTTGACGCTGATGCGTTCTTTGCCTTCTCGTGCTGCCAGCATTTAATGGTCGTCTCCTCCCTGTGTCTCATGCTAGGTTTGTTCCCCATTATGAGATTCCTCATGTTCGACCCTTTCTTTAAACCTTTGCTCATGGATGCAGATTAAATGGGTTGAGATTAAATAGGGAATCCCCCCCCCCCACCCCCACCTGGCTGTCCTGATGCCCGGCCGGAAAGGGGCCTGGATTATTAAAATGCAGTACTGTTTTTTATTCTAACCCCTCTGGCCAGCAGTTCTGCCCAGCCCCGCCTGCCTGTCTGCCTAACCTTCCGTTACTCTGCCGCAGTCTGCCGTACTGTGTCACTCCGGCAATTTTAATCCCCTCGCCTGTCCTGCCGTCTCCTTCCACTTGCTGGCCACCGGCATTCCTAAGAGTGGCCTCCCCCAGCTGACCGTCACACACAGACACACGTGCACATCCGGACACGCCTTTCAGCACCATATTGCATGCCTCTCCTTTCCCCACGCCATCCTATTTTCCCAGCCCTTCGCTGCCCTTGATTTGCCTTCCGTCTCTGACCTGCTTTCATTAGAAGGAGCTTGATCGGAGCAGGAGGGCAGACTGCTTCTCTGCATCCCCGTACACGCGCTGGATTTACACATTTCGGATGGACCTGATATCCGGGGCGAAATGGTCGGAATATTCATTCGTTGAATGGACTTATCTGGCTTGCTCTGCTCGATATCCACGGGAGTGAGACACGGGGCTGTGACTGCCGTGTTCTGTCTCATTTTTAAAAAGCTCTTCTAATGTTACAACTATGGCTATGTTTGCTCATTTTATTTTCAAAAAATCTCTCGGATTACATCCGCTAAAATAAGACGCGTGGCCGAAATATCTCCCATGTCCTCCATTTTTCCTTTCCGTTAATTTATTCCGTTTCGGACGTGCCTGAATGTAACCTTGATTCGTTACCAGCGGCTCTGCAGCAGAGCGGGACTCGTGTAAAGCGAGGCTCCGGCATCAGGCACACATGTATTTACCGTGATCAGTTTTCTGTCATTGCCTGGTCTCCTCTCTTTCAGTCTGCCAACTTCCCACTCTCCACACAAGCTTTCCTGTTATGTTGCTAGGCTACAGACCTATCAGTGGTCTGGTGGGTGTATAGAGGAGAGTTTTGCACCCCCTCTCTGTCTCCTGGACTGTAAACATCAAGTCAGCCTCCGTTACAGTGTTGGATTTTAAAAATACAGAATGATTAATGAATGTTTTTCAGTCATATTTTACTATATTTTCAAAGCAATAAACGTAATAGATTTTAATCCAGATTAAAGGCATCGTTAACATGCAAAGTAAAGCATATTGGTGGAAATCTTAAAAGAAAATAATTCCAGGACTCATCCCGACTACTGATCTTGTAATTACCCAAGTAATAGCGAGATTATGTCATCGATGTCTCATTCTTACACAGTGCTGTCTGCCGTGATGTTGTGGCTGAAGGGGGGGTTGGGGGGGGTCATACAGCAGATTTTCCACCTCGCAGCGCTGGCAGAAACATGCAGATAAGAAAGGATTTATTAGCATGAAAAGAAGGAGGGAGGGGACAGAGAGGTTCCGTTTTTTTTAACTTCTCGGCCGATTTGATCTCAGAACGCCAGCGTCTGCCGTCCTGAAACCTGTAACACAACCCTCGGCTTGGACCCGGGCTCCAGGAAGCTGGAGGAACCAGCACTGCAGAACCAAGGGAGGGTGATGGAGAGGGGGAGAGGTGGAGGGAGAGAGAAGGAGAGAGGGAGCGAGAGAGAGAGGGAGCGAATGAGCAAGAGAGAGACAGCAGCTTGACGCATTGTCAAGGACGCACCAAGGGGAGAATCAGAGTGGGGAAAGGCAGAAGGGAGGATGGTGTTCTTTACCTGAGGAGGAGACGCCGTCTCCGTCGGCCTCTGCAGTTGTGGTCCGTCAGCAGATTTTCAGTTAACCCGCGGTGCTCGAGTGAGATAGCGATGCCCTGTAGGACACGCACACCGTAAGCACAAGCACGCACACACAGCGCCTCTTTTCCAGCACCAAAATTAGCAATCAGTTGTACTCCCAATTTAAAAACCCCGAATAACATGCGTAACAAAAACATTTAAACCATTCAGCTGTTTCAGTCTATTTCGGTTCACTTGCCGGAACTGGGCTTTGTGTGTGTTCCAGGTGAGAGAGGTTTTATGGTGCTGTACTGCCGGAGAAAAATGGGTCAAAACCAGTGTGAGGAGGAGGAAGCACGCGGCGTCTGTCACAGTGACGGGCCGCCCCGTCCGGACGCTCTCCCTAGCCGAAAGGCTTGCTGGTTTTCCTGAGCGCACCTGCGCCAAATCTTTCCGGGCACGACGCGTGTGCATGCCACGCCTCTGTGGTTTACGAGGGCGAACCAAGCGCATCTTACGCTTCCGGTGTAAACACGGAGAGGCTGTAAACACGCACACACACACACTGGGGGAATCACACTGCGAGCCCTTCCATCACTGCAGGGAAAAGGAATTAAAAAAATGTGGGCAGCCTAGGAGCAATGACATCATTTGTAGCTGGGTGAAGGGCACAGCGGGAGAGAAGGAAAGAACCACACGCTCGTCCATTTCGATATTCACTGACGTGCTTTCCTTACCTCTCGGTCTTGTTGACACGCTTTGTTCTATTGATCATTTTCGCCCAGTCTTTTTTGTCCACTGTCGCTGATTAAGACTGCAGGCCAAATATGTAACATTGAACCAGAGGACTGCGGAAAATCAGAATCATCAAGCTAAGAAAAGGATAGCATGTGAACCTGGACTTAGTGCCTCTACAGTCATGATTTACAGTACCAGTGCCATCAAGCTGTAGTCGGCACGGCTGGTCACTCCGGTAGTAGCCCGTCTGGATTAACAGACGTGCCACTTGTGCCTTTGAGGGACACCTTTCATCTTTCACCTGTCATCTGATTTTTGCAATATAATATCCAATTTTATAATTCAGCAGCAATAAGCTAAAGTCTTAATATTTCTGGACTTTACCTATTAATGACTCAGTAAGAATAATAAAGGTAAGAGGTAAATGATTCTTTAAATTGATAGTAATGAAATAAGCCATGTTGCTTTTCGGAGGCCCTCCCCTGGAGCAGCAGGACCCGCCATTCGGCCCGGCTCGCTTAAGCACTGCCTTTGAGGGGTCCTTGAAAAAGACTGATGTGGTGATTGAGCTCCAGGTCCACAATGACATGAATAACTCTGACGTGGGAACTGAGAAGACAAACAAGGGGTGGGGGGGTCCAGAGGTGGAGAACAAAGCAAGATCCATTATGTGCTAATAGTGTACAGAGAAGGCGGCGAAAATGAAGAAGGTGCACAAATAAAGGGAAAGAGGCAAGTGAGGGGGCGGAGAGGAAGGGGGTGGAGCTCGGGGGCAGAGGGACAGGAGTAGGTGACATTTGGTGGGGGGATCCGCGAGGACTGTGTGATGGTCCCACAGAGAGGCAGCCCCCCGCTGGCTAGGCCATCTGTACTGCGCCTGACCCAGGCCCTGAACCCCTGAACCCCCTTCGCAGAGCCGCGCTACGCTTGTGCCGTTGGTCACGGCTGACGCCAAACGGGGTGTTTAATGTCGAGGCCGATCTGTGAACGTCCGGCGCGGTGAACGCGCTCGTGCCGAAGCCCCCGAAGCAATGTACCGCGACATGTACTGAGCACTGGGCAAGCGGTACCTCGCCCCGCTCATGAATACTCCCCTGACGTCCTTCCACCCACAGCGACACCATGGCGTCCTAGCCCTTCCAGGTTGGCGTCGAGATGAGTGCGGCGGAGGCGCCCTCTTTGATCTCACGCCGCTCGGCGTCGCAGATTAATCGCCGCCGATGTGGTTTCAGGTTTGTCGGGCAATCCGGCCGACTTGGAAAAGCGGAAACAGGCTTTCGGCATGAACTTCATCCCCCCGAAGAAGCCAAAGACCTTCCTCCAGCTGGTATGGGAAGCACTGCAGGACGTAACGCTGATCATCCTCGAGATCGCCGCCATCATCTCCCTCGGCCTGTCCTTCTACCAGCCGCCGGGGGACAAAAGTGAAGGTAGGCGGTGAGCTGAGGGCTGCAGAGGTGGAGGTAGTTTGAGGCAGATGGGAGTGAGAGACAGTCTGTGCGAGTCTGTAAAAGCAACACAGAGAAAGTCAGTCATGTTCATGGTTGCACGTTGGACCAGTGTCTGAACATTCAAGTTTATTAGCGAGCTACCTTTATGTCATATTACACTTTCCCCACATCTGTTTGAAACTGCTCCCTCCGCCACCCCAGGCTGCGGGAATGTCTCTGGGGGTGCAGAAGATGAGGGGGAGGCGGAGGCGGGCTGGATCGAGGGGGCCGCCATCCTGCTGTCCGTCATCTGCGTGGTGCTGGTCACGGCCTTCAACGACTGGAGCAAAGAGAAGCAGTTCCGGGGCCTGCAGAGCCGCATCGAGCAGGAGCAGCGTTTCGCTGTGGTCCGCGGCGGCAACGTCATCCAGATCCCCGTGGCCGAGATGGTGGTGGGAGACATAGCGCAGGTCAAATATGGTAGGTCTGCATGCACTCACGGCCAGTAACTGATCTATGGAGGCGAAGGTGGACCATTCTCGGATTTTTTAAGGTGGGGGTCCAAATTTATACCGGGGAGCAGGCCATATCATTAGCTAATGATATGTTTTGGATCAGTGAGTAAGAAGGGAGAGGGCACTTCAGTGACCAATCAGCTGGGACCATTGTCCCTATGGCCCCGCCCCTGGGTGAAGAGGGGTACACACCTGACCTAGCTGCTCTGTCTACTAGCTGAGCGATGAGTTCAGCATAAGGGTTGTTCCCATTGCCCTCTCGTTATCAGGTGACCTGCTGCCGGCTGACGGGATCCTCATTCAGGGCAATGATCTAAAGATTGACGAGAGCTCCCTCACTGGGGAGTCGGACCATGTCCGTAAGTCTGCTGACAAGGACCCCATGCTTTTATCTGGTGAGTGTTCTCTTCGCCTGTTATGAGTTTTGAAGTGACATTGTAGGGCCTCCATATCTGCCATGGCTTTGGAAGCCTCATGTGGAACACAGGAAGCTACATTTTGAAATCCTGGCAACGCAGGAACCCCATAAGTGTTTACAGGCATTTTGTGCCACCTTGTACCCTATTGTACCAAAATCAAACCCTTTTCGTTCCTCCTCTGATCCCACGGGTGCAAACTGCGTTTGCCTGTTTTCCAGAATCACTTGTTTAGGACCTCTAGAAGGCGACTCTGAACTTTTGACGAGCGCTCTGCTCACTGTCTGGTCTGTGCGGGTCTACAAATGGGTCGGTTCTGCTTCTGGGGATTTGAAGCAGAAGGACAGTTAGGGATGTGTACGTAATGGGTCCAGCTTACACCAGTCCCCTGAGCATCAGGAGAGGCCTTAATAAGCAAGAGAGGGGGGCGCATCAGCTGCGAGAAAGACACTGTGCTCACAATGTCACGCAGCATCTCGCCTCTGCGGTTTCCAAGGCTGCTGGTCGCCGTCGCCGTGTTTCAGGTGGACTTTACATGTAACAGTACAACGGCATCAGTGCGTCTTGCGGTCTTCTCAATTATAGAGAGAACTATTTTCACGCATGCATTTTAACGCGTGGCTTTCACTGTTAGGAGAAGGCAGCACTTTTCGTTTCCTGAAGGTATCATTTCCGTTGTTGCTTAGCAACTGCATTTGAATAAAAAAAAAAACTGCATATCCGTGAAAAAAAAAAAACATAAAAAGAATAAGTGACCCTTTACCCTTGTGTAACAGTATAATATATTTAAATCGCTAACACAAAGTTAACCCTGAAGATAGTCTAGGAGAAAAAAAATCATATGAGTACAGTCAGCAGGTACAGAAGACATGATGGAACAACCATAAGGGGCAACAACACCTATGAACATCAGCATCCAACTCCGAATGATGCATGTAAATGATTCAAAACTGTGAATTTATGCGTGCCACAAAATTTTGTACATAACTGCCCTGATGCATTGCTAATGTAAAACGTCTAAAATAACTAATTTCACAGAAGAGTTCCTCACTAAAAATCACAGCTAAAATTCTGAAATTTCTAAGGGTGAGCCTCAATCGGCTTTCTTAAGCCTATAGCCATAGCTTTTCTCCCTTGATGTGCTGAGATGAAACCAAAGACAGTTCAGTGAAGATACTACCGACTCGATCCATCTGATCCATATTGGTTGCCTTGCTGATCCACTGTGGTGTCACTCTATGGATAAAATATGTAATCTCACACCATGATGTCACCCTATGAACAGAATCTGGTGTGACTCTGTATAAAGTCACTCTGTGTGCCTCTCTATGTGTTATGGCAACTTTATGACTCTGTGATGATTGCATTTGAATCTGTGATGGACTGTCTGGTTGCATGCAGCACTGTGTGACTCTTACTGTATGACTTTGTCTGAATCTGTGTGCAACTTGGAGACTCTAACTCTCTTTGATTCCATACTCCTGGCTTGTTGACTCCGTAGCTGGGTGCACGGCTCTGCGTTTCCATATGACTTGCATGTGGTAATGATGTGTGGGTTTACAGGCACCCACGTCATGGAGGGCTCAGGGAGGATGCTCGTCACTGCAGTGGGGATCAACTCCCAGACTGGTATCATCTTCACGCTCCTGGGGGCCGGAGAGGTGGAGGAGGAGAAAAAGGAAAAAAAAGGTAAGAAACTTCTTGACGTATTAATCATTTTAACCATTTCATAATTTTTCTACGTTTTAAAAATTCTCACCTTGCATATAATGTATTTTAATTTTTAGCACTGTGTCCTGTTTGACAATAGACAAAACGT
>JAODKL010000128.1:22764861-22778666 GCA_026780765.1 Petrocephalus schoutedeni
GGCCCCCCCCCCCCCAGGTGATCGCCACAGTGCCCACCAGCCACCTGAAGTGCTTGAAGGAGGCCGGTCACGGCCCTGGCACCGACGAGATCACGGACGAGGACCTGGCCGAGGATGAGGAGGAGATCGACCATGCGGAGAGGGAACTGCGCCGGGGGCAGATACTTTGGTTTAGAGGTCTCAACCGTATCCAGACCCAGGTGCAGTTTAACAGAGATGCCCCCCAACCCCAACCGAACGAGGAGAAGGCTAAGAGATCCGGCCCCCTCCCCTCCCTTGGCATAATTCCCTGGGGTCACTCTTTGTCCCTTTTCTCTCTGTTTTCTCCCCATATTCTCATTACTTTAGCCTTCTCTCTGTGTCCTAGATACTCTTCTTTCATTGGTCCTCATGTCCACCCTCCTCATTGGTTCATAACCTCTGCTCTGCCTTTCCGTCACACCTAATTTGAATGTGATTCCTTGTCTCCATGGCGATGCCTCCTTGAGCTGTCTCTGCTTTCTGTCCTCGTCACTGTCCCTTCTGACCCCAGCCAGTAAACCCACTGTTTACATGTGTTAGTCATGCAAGGCAGGCGTGTGCACATTTTGGCGGCAGGCAATCACAGAAACTCGCCAGGTGAACCATGATGATGCCATATGAAAAACTTCCATACTTAACTGGCACCAGAAGGTCATAAGGGCTAATTAAGTTAACACTAAGCAGTGCTGTCAATGCATTGCATACTGATTGGTGTTACCAGGTACCTAAATATAGGATAGTCTGTCATACATGGTTCATGAGTAGTTATTTTAAAGAAATGGAAAACTCACAGGCCATTGTGAGCGTCTGTGACTTGAATGATTAAGTTATGTACCATTTCAGACAGGGCTATATTGGCCATGGCCCAATATGAATACCAAGGCTACATTCCTCTAAAACAGCATTGCTAATTAGCTAAGCTAGTATTCTATGTGGGGTGGCACGGTGGTTAGCACTGTTGCCTCACACCTCTGGGACCGGGGTTCGAGTCTCTGCCCGGGTTCCATGTGTGTGGAGTTTGCATGTTGTCGTCATTATGAAGTTTCCTCTGGGTACTCCGGTTTCCCCCCCACAGTCCGAAAACACGCTGAGGCTAATTGGCATTGCCAAATTGCCCGTAGGTGTGCATGTGTGACTGTGCCCTGGAATGGGCTGGCCCCCCATCCCAGGTTGCCCCCTGCCTTGTGCCTGTAGCTTCCGACATAGGCTCCAACCGCCATAGTTTCAGCGCAGATAAAGCTGTCTGTGAGGTTGCCTCGCCTTTGCCAAAATGTGCACGCCTCCATGAATTTGGTGCGCATGCCATGATAGCAGACCTATCCATAGCAAATGCCCCTCACTTGTTTAGTTCTGAAGACAGATGCAGTCTTGGTCAAAAGCAGCAAGAAAATGTGCAGTGGCTGTTACCGAGCACGTGGTATCTCAGCCAGAGCTGTAACTGAATCGCCCAAAAGCACAGATACGGACAGCTGTGGTCCAGGACGGTCATGGTAGCCCCAAGGTTTCAAACCTTCTAACACTTTGGCTGCCTGGCTAAGCATTTGCTAATCACAGACTTACCGTTTACTTAGAGAAGTCCATGATCTCTGTCGGACTGTAAGAAACTTGGACTGCGTTGTTCGTTAGCAGAGCAAAGAAAACAGTTCTGGAGATGAAGATTTGCATGCCTTCACCTCAGAGATTCATAAGCAATGTCGGGCCCTTGCTGTGATGACCACCTGGTTTGGGGCTATTTTTGGTGCATGTTTGATTGATTTGTTTAGGATTAATTGTTGGCTTGTTTTTTATGTAGAATCCTGCTGTAGTGCCGATATGTGTTGCTGTAAAACCTCCAGAAGTGTTATTTCTGATCGTGGCTCGTACCTTTTAGAGGATTGGAGTATTACGCACATATCACCGAAAGGATTTTATAAATCTGCCACATACGTACAGGTCCAGGCTTGTATGGCGAATTGTTCATTTAACCTTGAGCTAGGGAGAAAGCAGATAGGAGATCTTCACCTGCTTTTTGTATTATGTCCCAAGTTTAATGAGTCTGTGTATTCATTCAGGGGGCATGATCTCTCACACCCTGTGCCGCTTACCTTATAGAGCCATGTTCATATGAGGAACCATCCATTTAACCTTGACATAGGAAAAGAGCAGAAGAAAGATCTTCATCTGTTTTGTGTGCGTTGTGATCCAAGGTTAATGAGTCGGTATATTTAGTCGGAGTGGGGGACATGATCTCTCACGCCCTGTGCCTTGCACTGCTTTCCACAAAAAGAAACAGCACACATGAAAACACAGAGATGGTTTGCTTTGAACAGTGCTGAGGCGTTTTCAGAGTTCACTGGAATGCAGGTACGTCTCACTCGTTGTTATCCGTTTCCATGGAAACTGGGAATTTACTGCCGGATGTGAGGATCATACACATCACCATTAGTGTCATTGTGATTATATAAATGTGCTGATGATTATTATTGTATGTAGTTGCTTGTCAGGGGGTCGTCCTGGTCCCAAGCATAGCATCTAATGTCTCTGTTCACCCGACAAATATGTTAACTGTTGTTTGTTTTTAAAAATGATTTTCATTACAGTCATAGTGCATGGATCACCCCTTTCTGTATGAATACATGTAGAAAAGTGAAATGTTCTCACATGAGACATTTCTGAAGCATAGCATGTAAATAGCTAGAGCCAAAGTCGGGCTCAGGTGGGCACACATCGGGGCCATGCTGACTGGTATGTAGGCAGTCTGAATGACATCATGTCAGTCGGACCGAGTGTTATTTGTGGCTCTTGGGAGTTCTGAGGGCAGAACGAAAAATGATTGGATCAGAGAGATAACCAGTCAGATCCTGGCTTTTGTCTAACCAATCAGGTGTCTTGGTCCTACCTCCTCTAGTTGTTTGGACCCACCTCCTCTACAATCTGATTGGTTATCTCTCTGAACCAATCTTTTTTTTTTTTTTTTCGTTCTACCCTCTGAACATTTTTCTGTATGTAATACTCCCGCGAGCTCATTTGTGCAGTTTATTAGATGTGCTGAACGCTCCTGGGGTAACTCCACAGTTCAGCACATGATTGCCACTTACAGGATGCGTTAACGGGGGTCTCACCGAGATCCATTCCATTCAACATGTCGCCTTGCGGCTCGGTCTCTGCTCTCGTTTGGTGGTCCATAGCTGCTGAAATACCAGGCCCTGCTGTGTGAGGATAATGAGCGTCTGCCCACCTGGATCGATGGCCAGCTCTCTCTTCTCTGATCCCAGCTGTATTATTTGGCTTCTGTCTCTCAGATCAAATACAGATGTCCAAAGTCATTTCTGACAGCCCTGTGATACACAGCGCCTCGTACCCAAACTCGAAACTGCACCAGTGGGTGCATCTACTCCAGTTACAAAGGCATTGTAAAAAATCAACATAGATCTCTTTCCTGTCCCAGTCGGACATAATTTCAAGCTGACAAAATGGCGAGAATGTAAGGCTTGTAATTAGATAATTAAGTGGCATTCAGTCTCCGTTATCTTTAGAATTGTCATTTCTGTGTTCAGTTCTAAGTTTGCGCAGACAGCAAATGGATTTTGAGGTCACTCTAAGAGAGGAAATAGACCACTGTTTCCCGTGAATGATTTCTGCAAGGCAGTGTTTCCCAACCTGGTCCTCGGGGACTCGCAGACAGTCCACATTTTTGCTGAAGGTTGGAAGGGAGCAAAAATGTGGACTGTTTGGCAGGGAGCTCAGAGGGAGCAAAAACTTGCAGAGTAGGTGTAGAGTACACAGAGTATGTGTAGATTACATTTGGTCATGATGGTGATATTATCTCGCAGTGCAGGGCCAGGCTGATATCCTGAACAACTGTCTGGACTGTAGCTTTTGCCAGCACTGTTGATTGATTGAGTAGAAGTTACCATCCCCTGCCTCTTCCATGTAAAAATAATTATTTATTCCAGTGAAGGTGCAGTGATTTGGGCCCATCATGGGGATGTGGCCCATTCAGATGCTTCTCTGCTAGGAGAGTGTGTCTGCTTCTGCTGTTCTAGGGAGATCTACACTGAAGTTAGGCCAGCCCTGACACACTGGTGGCAAGATGTGTGGGTGTCGTGATTAATGCCTGTCATTCAAAGGATTTTTGCCAAAGAAATGATGACATACCCAGCACTTCAGACTGCTGCTTGTTAAGATGTTCCACTAACACAGAAAGTAAAATGTCAGCATAGTCTACACTGCTAAATTAGCACAGTGCTGACCATACCTCCTTTCCCACATGCATTCCTACATCTGTTACAATACTTAGAATATACTTAGATGTTCTTGTACTTTTATCTAAGTATATATCTAAGTATATATTATTCTATTATATTTTCTGAATCTATTTCTGATTTAGAATGAGTCAAGCCTGTCTTCCTCCTTGATTTACGGAACCCGTTGTATGATTTCAAATCAGTCAAGCCTGTCTTCCTCCTTGATTTATGGTAGACTTTATTTGATTTAGAATCTGCCCTGCTTGTCTTCCTTCTTAATTTAGGGAACCCTTTGTATGATATACTGTTATCCTTATTCATTTTCCTCTTGATGTAGCAGAGTCTTTGTATTACTTAGAGTCATCCCTGCCTGTCTTCCTCCTGGATTTAACCTAGCCTTTGTATGACTTAGAATCCACCTGCCTGTCTTCCTCCTTGATTTAGCCTAGCCTAGGCTTTCATCATTTATAATCAATGGGGTTCCTCCTTGAATAACTTGGATAGCCAAGACCAAGGCAGAGTGACACGTGGGCCATAATCTACAGTGACATTTGGGAAGATGAAATAGAGGATTTGGGCTGATCTCTGCAGGAGGAATGCTGGAACACAGCCAAAAAGGAGGAAGGGGATGGTGCACCAGGAATGAGAATCGCCTGCAGGTCATGGGGCCTACCTACATGGCCCTGTCTGTGACATTGAATTGTCACCACTGGATTTTTGGTAGTTGTTAACCTCTAATTAAAAGCCTTGGGGGATATTTCAATGAGGGGCTGACAGTGTTGCAGAATATTCTGGCAGTATCAGACTGCATTAGTGGCATATGAAAGGAGGTGGAAGCAGAAATGTGGGGAAGGTTGTGTATTACTGGATCAATGTGTTTTGATAACCTCACTTCAGTAAAAGCTTCCTGATCAGATGGTGGAGTCCTCAGCCAGAGTGCCAGCAAGGGTATCTGTTACCGTGGAGGAAGTATTCTATCTCATGTCTATGAAGGGCAAGGCACTCGCTGCTGCTCATTAATGGGAGAACCATACAGAAGGTCACGTCCACACTAGCAGCGGCCTAGTCCATTTTAGTGAGGTGAAACCACCTGTCCAATAGCAGTGGGCCAGTCCATTTTAGTGAGGTTAAACCACCTGTCCAATAGCAGTGGGCCAGTCCATTTTAGTGAGGTGAAACCACCTGTCCAATAGCAGTGGGCCAGTCCATTTTAGTGAGGGGAAACCACCTGTCCAATAGCAGTGGGCCAGTCCATTTTAGTGAGGTGAAACCACCCGTCCAATAGCAGTGGGCCAGTCCATTTTAGGCAGAGAAAACCACCTGTCCAATAGCAGTGGGCCAGTCCATTTTAGTGAGGGGAAACCACCAGTCCAATGGCAGTGAGCCAGTCCATTTTAGTGAGAGAAAACCACCTGTCCAATAGCAGTGGGCCAGTCCATTTTAGTTAGGGGAAACCACCTGTCCAATAGCAGTGGGCCAGTCCATTTTATTGAGGGGAAACTACCAGTCCAATGGCAGTGAGGGGGTATTGAACAGTGGTGAGCCAGCCCATTTTAGTGAGAGTAAATCTCCCACTTAACAGCTTTGGGCCAGCCCATTTTAATGAAAGGTAAATCACCCTCCAAAAAACATATAAAATGTGTCACTGTAGAGAGACAAATTAATATTTAACTGGCAGCTGTAAAATACGTAATTTATGCAGTTATTGTTCAGTATTGATGGAGCTTAGATCTTGCGTGAAACTTTCTCAGATTATCTCGGCCTTTAATATAACCAAACGTTTCAACTGTCACCTGAGTGCTAATTGCGAGAGGTGTGATTGCTCACTGAAGCCTCCGGGCACTGCAGAAACGACGGCAACGTCCCCAGCCATCCAAAGGTTAATTGTCACACCCAGCCCTACTATTTTGTCTGCTTGCTGATTCTGCTCCTACTCTACAGCTGAATTTCCCAGAACATCAGCAGAAGTGATGTTCATGCACCCTCCCCCCACCCCACCCCCCTAGTCAGAGTTACAAACCCAGTGCTGGCGGGACACTGGTCTTCTCTCTGAAGCTCGAACCTTGGTTTGTAACGTTGCGATGGAGCTGAAATGTCTGACTGAATACAGTGCATGAGGCGCCCAGTGAGACTGACCACATGGGGTAATGTGAGAAGGAGACTTATCTCTGTCAACATCACGGAATCTGGTTTGAAACTCTTTATTTGCTGCTGCTACCTCAGGTCCCCTAAGATCTGATTCTTATATATATATATTTTTTTTCCCCCCATTATCCCCCTTCCTGGTTTTCTGTTGACCTCCTTGCGATGAGCAGGCTGCTGGAAGTATTGCTGTAATGTCCTTCTCTCTCTCTCCCACAGATGGAGGTAGTGAGTACCTTCAAGAGAAGTGGTTCGTTTCAGGGCGCCGTGCGCCGCCGCTCCTCGATTCTCAGCCAGCTCCATGACGTTACCAATATTTCTACCCCCACTCACGTAGTTCTGACCACTGCCAACGCCGCCGGGGCGCCTGGGAGTGAGTTCCTGCTTTCCTTGAACCGCACACGGCCGGGCACACGCACACGCGCACACAGGCGCGCGCGCACTCACCCAGGCACACGGGCAGGCAGACACGCACACACACCAGCAGCAGAGCTCAGGCGGGCTGGGGCGGGTGGCACCACTCAGAGAGACACCACAAGTGGAAATCCTTTGGTCACATCTGTTTGTTTGCTTCTTTTCCTCATAGCCGTTTTTGCGCATTCTGCTCTGCGTGGTGATCTTTGCTTTCCAGTGTGTGTGTGTGTGTGTGTGTGTGCGTGTGTGTGGTTTCACAGGTGGCTGCTTTTCGTTGCCGTTTCACGTCCTCCTCTCCACCGACTCACTGTCTCTCGCTCTCTCCTTCTCTCTCTCTCTCTCTCTCTCTCTCTCTCTCTCTCCGGAGTGCATTTTCCGCCTCCTCCTGCCACTCGTCCCCGTTTGGCTTCGGTCTGGGGCAGCTCAGCCGCACCCTCCCTCCATGTCACCATCCCAGTCAGATGGGACTGGAGCGAGAGCTTTTAAAGGGTTTCCAAGGTTGGGTTCCAGCAGGGTGCTGCATTCTTAGCAGGGAAAATCATAGAAAGTTACCAAGGCCTCCCCCCCCCGGAGTCTATGGGAAAAAAAAAACATTAATTGAAAGCTTGTGCACTGAAATATGTTATTAATCTGAAACTACTGCCAGTGTTTTATTTTAAAAGCTGGAAGTGGTCCGTAGTTTTGAGTGGCTTTTCTAAATTGTCCATTTATTAGTGTAATAAATGGTATGTCGTAAAATTCCCCCTTTTGATCAGTCCAGCTCCTTCTCGTCGATTCCAGCGAGCGTCTCGATTGTGCTGCTCTTTATGCCTGTTAACACAACAGAAGACAGAGAGCTGTGTGCCGGTATTCCTCTTTGGACCTTTGCCTTTACAAGGTGGGGGGCTCATCGGAGCCAGAAGTTATGGCCAGCTTCGTGTAGATGTGGATGCACATGTGAGACGGCGAAAGGGGAACGCCGCGTAAAAATGGCAGCCCTTCTCATCTCACACTCGATCGGCTGAAAAGTACGCAGACCTTAAGTGCTTCTTAAAGCAGCAGGTCAGCCAAAAAAGCAGGGAGGTACTAATCTGGCTTCTGAATTAACTGTCTTCAATGCAATTCCTTCAGTGAAGGCAGTTAGCTGACCAGAGCTGAGGCCGATTTCTATATCCTCCACTGCTGTAGGAAACCAGTGACTCAGCTCCAGGATTCTGAAACTGATCCCTACCAGTGGCAGCCTGTATGTCCCTGGTCTGAAATACACAAGGCCAACATCTCCGGTGTAGAAAGAGGATTACCTGTACACAAACCTAAAGATATTATGCAATTGGATTACTTGTACTATATTAGTACTACAACATACTATATGCATATTGTATATATGTAGTGTGTGGATTTTCAGCAGTGCGACTGAGGCTAACCCCATGGTACACAACCTTGAAACTATCAAAATAATGATGAGTAATAATATTCCGCTGCATGTTAAACTAGTTTAACAAAGTTTAACAACATATGATGGTGATGATATGGTCAAAACTCTTGGTTTAGAATGTTTTTGTGAATATTTGAATGGGAAATCGAGTCACATGGACACGTTCAGTGTGGTCTCATGCGAGCCAGCACTGTGTAAACCTTCGAGTATAAGCCCAAATGGCCATGGCACCTAGTGACGTCCCCACGCCCAGCTGGCTCCTGTCTCCTCCTCTGGAAAGCGTCGCGCCACGCGGGCTTCTCCTCTGTGTGTTCTTACCCTCACGGTGTCTCGCTGCTCCTCTCTCCTCTCTCCTCCTTCTCTTTACCTCTCTTTCTTCCTGTAGGGTCCCAAGGCAGTGAGAAGGGCTTCTCTGAGCTCTGTGTCATGTTACAGGATAACACATTAGTTAAAGTCTCTCCTTTGTTAAATAATTATAAAGACTAGTAACAAATAATATTGTTATTCAATATTCCAGCAATGTGGGGCAGGCTTTAAGTTTGTCCATCAATAAGAAATTAAAAGAAAAGCCTGGTAGTAGTAATGTGTGCTAGGAATTTGTGTAGGAAATTAGTCCCGAACAGGTGCTCAGTGTTTGCTGTATAGTTATCTCTATGTATCAGTCTCTATGCATCAATGACTTCTTTTGATTGATCCATTTGAATAATCATCCCTGTTTCTCAAACAATGAGAGAATTTTATCACCTCTTTTTTTCTTTATTCCATTCTTCCATGTCTTTTTCTATTCTTGTGAATTGAAGCTCATAACCACGGTTAGTGTTTGTTTCGTTTCCTTGTGTCCCTTTCTCTCTCTCTCTCTCTCTCTCTCTCTCTCTCTCTCGCTCTCTGATCAGCTCCTTGTCAGTGATCTGCTTTCTGTTGGCTACTATCTGCCCTCTTTGACCCTTTCTGTTGCCTTTGTTCACTATTAGTGGCTGTGAGGCCTGCTTCATAAAGCATTCTCTAAATATTTGCTTACTGCTGGTTATGGGCTGTAACCTAGAATGCTGTGCTAATATATATAAGACTAATATGCTAATCTATATAAGGCTGAAAATACAGATTGAAAGTGTGTGAACACATCAAGGTACAGCATAGCTCTGTATTGGAATGTTATTTTATTGGAATGAATTAGGTGTGCCGTTTATTTGAGGTACAGACATTACAGACATTTTCTTTGCTTCAGGGAGTACCCTGCTTTGCCACAATACAGAGAAGTGTTAATTTTCTCATTCAAATATCAATTACTAAATTAATTTTGACCACAAATTCCACTTAAATATTATCAAACTAATACTTCACCGAATCATTTCTAAAATACTACTCTACTAAAATACTCTTAAACCAGTATTCCACTTAAAGACTGGCACTCCTGTTAAACTGGCACTCCTGTAAAACTCTGCCCGGCTTTAGTTTCATCTGAGCGCTGCATACTGATGCACTACGCTTCCCATAATTCCTGCTTTGCAACATGAGAACAGTTTAAAGTTGAGGCTGATGTTTACCATTACCTTTAACTCAGCTGCTCAGTGACTTTCAGATGAAACATTGGCCTACAGTAGTATGTGCCTCTCTCTGGCAGAATTGGAAGAATTGGCCTCCTCTTTGATATGCTAATGATACCTTTTTGACACAGGTTTTTCTATTTTTCCTAAATTCAAACTACAGCAGTGATTACAAGGCAATTACAAAATGTTACCTTCAAAAGTAGGAACTGATCTTTAATCCCCAATTTATGTTGGTTTTGTAGTGCTTGTTATATGCCTGTAAGTTTAGTTTTCGTCTGGATTTTAAAATTAACTAGACAGTACTTATGAATACAGCAACACCCCCTTTGACAGTTGTAAGGGATTTTGTGTGTATGTGTGTGTGTGTGTATCTTTGTGTGTGTCAGTGTGGGAGGTTTTTTTTTCAAGCTTTTTATTTACTCATCTTTTTCATTAAAGAGTTCTAAAAGTGACTTATCTAAGCGTCATTCAGTCATTTGTATTTTTTGAAAGTTTTTCAACTTTCCCTTAATTTGGGCAGAACCCTCTAGTCCACAGAACAAATCTCAATTTTTATTACATATATACTTATATTTGGATTCCATAAGGACAGGGTACATTTTATATGGCTGAATTTAGGTTTTATTTGTTTACTAAATTTTAGGAATGCTACTATCAGAATTCTAAAGCTGTAAGCTGTATAGTTGTAGTGAAGGTGCTGTAATACCTATTAAGTATCGCACAGTAACACTATATCCACTCCGACAGCTTAAAGAATACCATAGGAGGACATAGGACCAGTGGGAATTTTTCGTAGATATGTGTTTTTTGAGTAGAGGAGGGCTTCAAATCATTGACACCACTTTTCCATCACAGCCTCTATTAGCTCTGTCCCCTCTGTGCCTCTGCTTATACTCTTCATTTAATGTTTTGTTTGACCAACACAGTAGGAGCGATCACTGGGCCGGAACTTACTTTTTAATGATTAAGTTTTTCCATCAAGCTTTTAAAGGGCTATGTGGGGGACACCCAAGACGCAATCTGGCATGACTAAAAAAAACTAAACAAACCAAGAAGCAATGAAAAAAAGCACACGTTAAAGACTCAGGTTACTTCATATTATCCAACAAATGTGGGCAATATACTCGAAAGTTTACTTTATCCGTGAAAACAAAGAAAAACAAAACAAACAACAAACAGAGATAAACATTAGCGGACATAAAGCTGCACAATGCTTTTCTCGGTCACAAACAGGCTCTTTGGAAAAACAAACGTGCACGGCTGACTGCTGGAACCATTCCTTCCCGTTTTGCTTGTTCGTTCGTCTGTTTGTTGGCCAGTTTACGCTGGACTTTACGGATCACCGTTTCTCCTCGTTCGTTTTGCTGCTTTCGCTGCTTGCGGCCTTCCTGCATTGAGCTGTCCAGGGGCACGGGAGCAGCTGGGCACGAGGCGGCAGCCCCCTTAATTAACACGTCTTTCTAGACCTTTCCATATATACATACTGTGTGTATGTATGCGTCACGCTTCCTTTGTCCTTACAGCATGTGACTGGCTGTCGTTGCGTTTTCCTTTGTTTCGTGACACAAAGCGAGGCGGCACAGAGCCGAGGCCGCCGCTTCCCGACTCACTGGACTTTCCCTTCCTCACCATTGAGTTACGAGCTCCATCCTCTCATGTGCACCCGCATCGTCCCGGCCGCATGCTGAATGACTCTCTGGCACTCTGCAGTCCCCGTCTCACCATCCGCAGGCCGAGGCGCTGCGTTTGTCCCGCAGATGCCAGCGGCTCACGCCGTCCTCGGTTTCCGTGTGTCTGCTATTTCATAAATACGGCATGACAGAAGCAATCATTTATTTTCACACTAATCTGAAATGATTTTCAGTTATACTGTAAATTAATTAGTGCCTTAAAAGCTTTTTTTTTATTTCTGTTTAATGTTTCAAGCTTCCTTTTATTATTGTGCTGTAAAATCACTCAGTACTGCTTGGATTCCCCCATTACTACAGTGATTTTACTGTGTCGGTGTGGTATTATTGTTATTTGTTAATTACAAATAATTTGTGTTACATTTTTAGACAAATGAACACAATGTTTGTTTTCGATGAGCGGAGGCTTATTCTATGAACCAAAGACCCAAAAGATGTTCATCTACTGAGGGCCCGCTGTGAGTCATTTTTACAGGGTTGTTAGTAAAAATGTCCATTAATACATTTTGCGTATTGTCAAAATGTGTATCTTCATGAAGATGCCACAAGTGCCGAGGTTTAATTGGACCTTAGATGTCACCAAATTCACAGTAAAAGCAAAATGATAAAGTCATGCCTTTAATGAGAGAATGAAGGACATTTCAGTTTTCACACAAGCACCAGGAGCATGGGCCACACTCCTGTCCTCATTGCTAGCTTTATGTAGCCCAGAACACACACATTCCTCCAGCCACCAGAATCTTTAGGTTCAGCTTGGCATTCCTGTGCTCTGATTGGCTGTCTGCTTGACATGTGCATGCTGACATGTGACCAGGGTCTGAGATCTGGGGCTGTCCGTTGCTTCAGTCACCCTCCCTGCCCTCTGCCCTGAAGTCCCGCCCGCCCCAAAGCTGAAACACAATGGGCTCCCCGCCTTGCTCTTAATGCACGTCAGCATAGCCGGTGTCCACTCGGGGGCGCTACACGCAGGGAACAGCAGTGGCGTTTGTTATAACATCTGACGTAAATGAGTATCTGTGTGTCAGTGTGCTCAGTCATGTCCTTTGATTTATCATGACTTTCTTGCAGATTCGACCTCTCATTTCCCCCAGCGTCTGTGCACATGTATACCTGTGTAGATTTATCTGTCCATCCATTCGACACGCACACACTCTCTGTACTTGTGTTTTATCTCCGTTTTAATTTGATCGCTTTTTTTTTTCCATCTACTGTGACCTGCGCAATGGTAAAATGACACATTATGTTAAATATTTGCTCATGTTTCAAATCATCTTCTGTCATTTTTTTTACTCTCTTTTTTGAGAAACTTGTAAGATCAGGTTGCTCTTTCCTGTATCACCCTAAAATGAAAACTGAGAGAATGAACCAAATTAATTTGCTTTACATATTATGCAAGCGACAGCCTATGAAGTTACTAAACAAACTCATCAAAATCATGTTCTTCATTTTTCATCATTGGAATAGTAAAAATCTGAGTGCAATCAGTGTAGTAATCAAAATAATCATAAATGTAAAACAAAAAATTTGGTGATTCATTTTACCCACTTGAGCAGATCAGCCACTTCAGATATCAGAACCTCAGGCACTGTGGTCAGAAGCATGTAATCAGCAACCTGATCTTAGATCCTGGCCTGTAAGACGACTCCTGCCCGTGCTCCCACCCCTTTCCCCTAATACTAAAAGTCTCTTCACTTTTCCCTCCTCCTGCTCACCCACCCTTCTGCTTAGATGCGAGTGGTGAAGGCCTTTCGTAGCTCGCTGTATGATGGCATCGAGAAACCCGAATCGAGAAACTCCATCCACAACTTCATGGCACATCCTGAGTTCCTCATCAACGACTTCATCCACAACATCCCCCTAATCGACGACACGGACATAGACGAGGAATCTGAGCTCTCCAGGCACAACCACCTGCACCCGGCCCTGCGTGCTCCGCCCCCGCCCCCGCAGCCTCAGCCCCAGAAGCGCACGCGGCCCCCACCGCGCCCCTACCGGCAGTACAGCCTGCCGGTGACTCCCAACCGTAACAACAACGCCATCGACAGTGGCGTCCTGCTGAGCATGGTGAACACGATGCAGCTCTCGGCCCCCCGCGGCAACGGCGGCCTGCTGATTGGCGTGGAGAGCTCCGTATAACTGCTGCCGGGGCCGCGGGCTGCAACTCGGGAACCAAAAGACTCTGGCAGACTGTGGCGTGACAGCGTGGGAACAAGACGGCGGAAATGGAAAACGACCCTAACCCAACAAGACTCTGTGGATGGTTTCTTCTGAAGCAATTCCCTTCCCGCCCACCCGCCCCACCCCCCACCGTCTCTCCTCTGCTCTGCTCCATAGTGTTCAGTTATCAGCCAAG
>JAODKL010000128.1:22778766-22808794 GCA_026780765.1 Petrocephalus schoutedeni
GCCCCATAGTGTTCAGTTACCAGCCAAGAGGTGGGGCCCCCCCCCCCCCCCCAACGACACCCCCGCCAAACACCCCACCTGAAATCCCACCCCGTCTAGCCTCAACTGAGACTTTTTCGCACGACTTAGAAAGTGCAACGCGGTGGAAGGATTTAGACTGAAGCCGACTGCCGTCGGTCTAGACCTCCTGGTTTTGTAGGAGGAGGAGAGACTCATGGGGGATGAACAAGGTCATTCATTCCACTTTTTATTGATGTTGTTATTAGTATTATTACTACTACTTTATTATTACTACGATCACCATTATTATCATTATTATTATCATTGTTAATACTACTACAATTACTACTAATACTATATGGCAGTTACTAATGCATTATGGGTTAGCTTTAAGTATAATATTTATTTGTGTAATTTATTTATTTATTTATTTATTTATTGGTCTCTCGACCTGCTTATCTCCTTTTGTTTTACTTTTGTTTTCATTTACTCTGTGTCCGTTTCTGTGTGTGTGCGTGTGCGTGTCGTCGTGTCTGTTCTTAAAAACAAAAAAGAGGAAAAAAAAAAAACAGTACTAACAAGCAAGGACACAATACGTTTAACCCTATTAGTGATTTTGAACAAATAGTGTGTTTGATAAACACAGAACTACAAAAAAAGGAGATGAAAAAAAAAATCACATCACTGACTTCACCTTCCCGTTTCCTGCTATTATTTATTTATTTTTTTGTTGGGTTCTGTAGGCGATCTGCTCCTTTCTTTACGTCACCTTAAACAATGAAGGTTTGCAGACAGGTCTGAGTGAAAGGCACCTGAGCAGTAGTGTATTTTGGAATGGGTTGAGTCGGCTGCAGCAAACCCAAAGCCTAACCCAAGGCTGCTGCAGGACCAGACCTCACTTTTACAGCAGAAACTCAGACAAACTGGAAATGTGAACATCTGCCCTTCTGCGTGTGCGGCTAATTCCCAGCAAAGCAGAGTATGTCTTTGTGTCTTTGGAAGATGTTCCTATTCACTGTTCCAGCAAAAGAAACAATGTATCTGTTGAGGGACACCTTGACAGAAGAGCACTTTTAAAAATATTAATTTTAAAGAATAACATCTGAAGACAATGTTAACTACCACGGGCCCATATAAACCATTTCATCCTTATTGCTTTAGTGATAGAACAATTCACTATTTTAGCATTTATTGCACATCCTATAATTCACTGTCCTTCACCTCTCTTATTGCGGTGTAGAGTAATATATTTCCACCGGTACTCGCCCCTTTTATTGATGTACCCTGGCTGCTGTAGGCCTGAAAAGCCAGATGGGGTCATTTTTAATAAACGCGTTGTCTGGTCTGTTCTCAGCTAGAGAATTGTCCACTGAAGCCACATGCCGGTTTTATATGACCATCATGATTGTTGCAACTGACTTGTTTTGCAAACATCACTTTTGACTCTGCCACCCTAACAAAGGTTTAAGTTAAAACTGACGTTTGTTAGTTGAGTTGAGGAATGCAAGACATCCATCATGATAAAACGTTAGACTATTAGCTTGTACAGTACATGAAAAACTGCCAGGACTTGGCCATTCAGATAGCTACTAGTAACAATTGCTCTGAATTCTAATTATATTTATTTTGTTGAAAATAGAGACATTAGTGTTCAAACTTGCACAATATTAAAGACTTATACTGTAGAACTGAGATGGCTAAGTGGTGAAGGATATATTCTGCTGTGTGTTCTGCTTCCAAAGACTACGTGAGCTATGCGTCAGTCCGAGCTCAGCGGTCCGAAGTGTCCGAATGCAGAACGCACTGTAGCGTTGAAATGCGATTATTATTTGTTACATCGAAGGACTGTGCTGTAAAAAAACGGGGAGAAAAAGACAACGGTATAAGAGTTTGGACTTGCAGCAGCCAAAGGAGTCAATCCCTTCCGGTTTATATATTTTTGAAATCACTGGTGCAATGTGGAAAGACATCCTAGTAAAGTGGACCGGTACTTATGCAACAATCTGCCACGTTAAAGACTTTGTTACAGAGGTTTGCTACACGGTCCGTATAGGGCTCTCCTGAAATACCTTTATCTGTGTACAATACTCTGTCTGAAAACTCGGTTCTGTAGACACTGAAGTTTGGGTCTGACGCAAATAGGGAAATGGATGTATGATGGCTACAGATACCGCACAGGGAATGATCTGACACAACCCTGTCCGGAGATTAGCCTGTTTCACTCCACTTTGCTACTGGAGCAGAAGAGCAAAAAACAAACATCTAGCCTTTTGCCCAGCAAATGTGCAACTGGCAAGTGATTCGACGGACTCGTGAAGCCCGTCTCGTCAGACAGCTGGGCCTCGTGCTCCCGCGGCGCTAAGCCACACCTGCCACAGAACTGCACGTGTCTATGTAGAAAACATTTTGTGTGTTTTAAAGCAGAAAACTTTAAACCTTTTAAGGATGTACAGAAAGCAGACAGTAGAGTCAGAATAGATAGTAAGTTGCTTACAGGCCTTTCACGACACAGTTAGCACATTTCAAGTCGAGGTCGCCACATCAACCGGGAAAGCAATCAGCATCCACCATGCATTTTAATACATGGAATAGAGGAATACTGGTAGTAATATTTAAAACTATAAAATGAACAATACAAAAAAGTAAGACTCCACTCTCTTGTTGTAAAACGCTCACAAGAGAATTGCAGAAAAACTACAAAAAGATGGAAAACCTTTTGTGTGTAGAATAAAAGTCCTATTAACAAAATACCACTGCTGTATATTTTGCCAAAATGTACGTGTGCATCTTTTGTTTACTTCTTATGTAATATTCCAGTGTTTTTTCCTGTTTTCTCTTCCTCCGCTCTACCTATTTTTTGTAAAGAAAAGAAATGACTGACATGTATCCACTTTTACATTATTATCATCGTTATTACCATTATTATTACTTTTTTGCCAACCGATTCTTTATGCTGATGGGAAACAGCTGAGCACTCTCCTGAGCATATTCTATTATACTGAATCTGCGCTACGATGGAAAAGACAAAAAAGGAAAAAAAAAAACTTCAGACTATTAAATATAATAAATTTACCTGCCTGTTATTTAAGAGAAAAAAAATCTATATAAGAACACACCTGTAAACTGTACGGGAATCTACAAGAATTTACTGGGAAGATAAGTAAACACTTTTGTCTGTATAAAAAGAAAAAAAATCTAAAGTATTCTACAATAATAACTTTGACAATTGTCTCTTGTTGTCGGTCATTGCTATATGTGCCCACATACTTACACAGCACACACCTGAAGACAAGCAGTTGCCCTTCTCCTTTTCACCATCTAAGGATAACAAGTTTAATCTTATTACAGCAAGTTACCCCGTAGCCTCACTCTGCTCCGTGTGTTTTTGTGGGTGTTCCGACTGTACAATTAGAAAGTTTGATTATCTTGCTGACACGCTAAATTATTACACTGGCAGCCCTTGTAAAAACTTGTCATGTAGATTACAGTATAATAATACACAAATTATTAAAATACAGGGTAATTATTCCTCTTACTATAAATGAAAACAAACAATAATAATCAGCTCGCGGCAGTTTTGCCTGAAACCTTTGAGGTTCTGCTGAGCTTTTAAGGCCACCAAAGAGGCAAACTTTAACCAGCTAGTTATCCAGTCCTGCAGATTAAATTCCAGTAACCTTTTTGCCACTACCTCAGACACTACAGCAAGTAAAAAAATCCACTTAAGCCCATGTATAAATTACTTAGTTGCATTTACCTGATTTTGTTTTCATAATTTTCCTGTCACCCAGTATTATGTCATGCTAAAGTGTTTAAAAGCCCTGAGTGGACGTCAGAAGCCGTGGGTCAGTACTGTGGATGACCTTTGGGTTATTCCTGCTATAAGGCACTTAGCTGTTAGAAAATGAATATGCATTTTTCTTAATTTATTAAACATCTAGACAAGGATAGGCTAGATATTCAGAACTATACTCTGATGAAGCTCAGAAACTTATAGCCTTATAAGGCAATTTTTCATTCAAAAACAGGGAAATGTTTCCACACTGTAAGGTACATAAATATGGCATTCCAAAAATGTCAGCAATGAGCGAAGAGATCAGATTTGACATTTAAAACACATTTTTGTCCCTTATTGTGCAATGTTGAAGTTTATAATTTAATTAATTACAGATATTAGTTGTTAAGGTACTAGTTAGTTCCTTTCTGGTCACCTGAATACCAGGATATGCTTCATGACCATAAGATACCATACAGCAGCATTTCTCAGCCCATTTTTCGGGGAGCCGCAGACGTCCCACGTTTTTGCTCAGTGGATCTGCTGTAGGCCCTGCAGTGTGCTGCTGCTTATGCCTGTAGCTTTCACTAACCCTCTCACTTCTCCCCACTGCTTCCCTCACACTGAGACCTGCCATTGACCTTTTTTTGCCCCACTTCCTTTCTCTCTTTGCCAGTTCTCTATCTCCTTCCAAAGGTATTTTTGATACTTTTCAGGTCCTGCATCATGGCACAATCCACAGTACAATGTATTTCAGCAGAACTCAGCAATGTTCACTAAGAGATTTAAAACCATTAATATAACTTATATGTGACAAAGCCTGGTAATGAATTACAGACCTGACATAATGTAATGTAAAATAAAGTGAATATGCAAATCCAGTATGCAAATAATAACTCCTGAATATATTAACAGTATATGTGTTTATTATAGTTTATAACTAACTTTCTATCCTGTTAACTACATGCTCCATCAAACAGGGTGGAAACTGAGAGATTCAGTTAGGCATCGCTCAAAGTGTGCTAACAACAGACTGCAAACTTTAGATTAATTTGATCTTTTTCAAAAATCTTTTGAAATTTTAATATTGAATTACTGATCTGGCAACACTTTCTATGAAGCCCATATTCATAAAGTCTAATAACTGTTCTTAATTCATTGTAACACATTCATAAAGTATTATAAACAGGGCTATAAATATTTGCAAAAAAAATAAACAGCATAACACACTATAGCCCTGTTTCTCATGCATTATGAATGCTCTATGAAGGTTTCATCTATAATGCATTATAGATACCTGCATAATGCATTATAATGGTCAGGGTAAGAATTCAGGATGCTTTGTACTGCATGCACTTTGTACGGCACAATGAAGGTATTTATAGTGCATTATAGATGAGACCTTCATAGAGAATTCATAATGCATAAAACACATGACTATAATGTGTTATGATGCCTTTTTATAAATAGTTATAGCCATGTTTATAATACTTTTTGAATGCATTATAATGCATTATAAAGGTATGTGTAATGCAATATAATGACTGCTTTGAGTAAAGTGTTAACATTAACTGATATGATTTTACCTAACAAGACAGAATTTGTAGAGTTGGATCATTAAATCCATGAAACTTCATTAAATACAATAAAACACGCTGGTAATACTTGCTGACCATTGGGTTGTTGGGTTGCTGTTTTTCCATCTTAAATGTTGTAATTTCCTGATGGATGACTTAAAAAGGGACTAGCTATTGTTATTTGAAGGAACATTAGAGCAGACTAGAATGGAAAGTCTCATTGAGGATGTGGGGCGGACTAAAAAAAATCCATAATTGGAGAATGGAAAAAATGAAGACATTCGGGTTGTGAGCTTTGGTCAACTGGCTGGGGTGAAATTTTCAATTTGAAACAACACACATTTACATATATGTAACATTTTTATGGCCTTGTAAGTGGTGTGTAGGGTGTGTAACTACACAAAATTAGCTGATGCAGCTAATTTTATGTTTATTATGGAATTACATAGATTTGTCGTAAGATTGATGATGAGAGAAAGCCACATGCGTGAAAGTTGACATGAGACATGTCTTCATTATACTATAGTAAAAAGATTTTTGCACCTATTACACAGGAACATAGCTAAACTGGCAACATCAAGTCACACTAAAATGATTAAACTACATAAAACTACTTACTTTGATTTCCATTTGTCTATTATTTAAAAAGGAGAAAAACTTCAAATTCCATCTTTTAAAAATTAGAAATGTAACATCTTCCCAAGGCAGATTAGATGGAGACAGGAAAGGGCTCTGGGTAGTACAGGGCTGCCAACTCCCACGCATCTGGCGTCAAACTCACGCTCAGACTCCAGATCCTGCAGACCGCTTACAAGGTAATAAAACTGCTGCATGCATGTAAATGTGTGTGCAGACTTGTCCCGCATTGAAAATCGGCAGCCTGCCGCCCCGATAGTAGCACTGACGCCTTTCTTAGGATCCCTTGTGGGGCGGTAGCGGCGCGGCAGGCGGGCTCTCCGCGGCCCGGAGCGGGCAGGCGGGATCTCCGGGGGCCGGAGCGGCACCTTCCTCCTCCCAAGCTGTAGATGTCAGTGTGGCTGACGAAGCGGCTCTGCGACGCAAACATGGCGGGCACTTTGAAAGAGAAACAGCTTTCCCGGCAAGTCTACGGCCGCCTTCAGGTACCCTGTTTTTTGTTTTTTTTGCTCGCTGAGCGCTTTATGTACCTTCTTATATACATTATTAAGCTCTCGGTAGCCAATTTAACATCCTGAAACTGTCGGCGTCACTACGTTTAGAATACAAACTCGCTTTGTCAACGCAGTGATGAGTTAGTATAAGATTTGGTTGCCATTTGCCTTCACTTTGGTGTGAGTTAGACGGGAATTGTATGTGCCGCAGTTTCTAAACGGCCTTTTAGTGGGTCCCCAAACCCTAGATCTCCTACAGAAGTTCCTCCAAACGCCGCCTTCTCCTCCCTACCCCGTATGCTTTTTGATTAAGAAGCCGCCCCAGGCTGAAATTTCCTCCCTCACCTTACATCAAAAAGCTCTCCGCGCTAAGATCAACAGAGATCAATAATCTATAATTAAAAGCATCACTATCCAAGAATACTCTTTGGTTTAGATATTGGTTTAGCATTAGATATATTTGTTTTAGAGTCGGGTTTTTGATTTGACCACCTTCTTAATTCAGCACACACCCCTAAACCCCAAAGTCCCAAGACAGTAACTGTGTTAGAATGACCATTAGCAGTAATTATATAAGATAATTCAAGGCAACTGAATCACCTGAATTATATCTCCTCCCCTGTTAAAACTTAAAACTGGTGGACTGCCTTGGCAAAGTCAAACCAAGTATTATGAGTCTAAAATAAGTGCATGTGTAACAGTGTAATCCAAGGGTGGGGAACCTGATCCATGGAGGGCCGTTGTGGGTGCGGGTTTTTGGGATGACCTCTCAATATAGCTAATAATAAAGCAGTGGTTCCCAGACCTTATTGGCCAATTGAAAGGTCGTCCCAAAAGCCAGCACCCACACCGACCCTCCATGGATCAGGTTCCCCACCCCTGGTGTAACCCGTCTCGGGCAGTGGGTCCCTCTGCCAGACCGCTGGTTTTACTGTGGCTGTGACTAAAGCCGCCGATGGGTGTCGCTAACCCTCAGGGCCTCGGCTGTCCTCTTGTTGACGGGCTGTATCTGCGGGAAGACGAGAGCATGAGGGACCTGCTCTGCCTGCCTTCCTTGCACCGCTCTGACATTCTCCAGTGGATCTGTGTCAGGTACGAGACACGACATGCCGTTGGGCTCGCAGCGTGTTCCCCACCACTCCCATGCTGACCTGGTGAAAGATTCGAGGCTCAAAATCGTTTACTTGTCACATGCATGTCATGCGGTGAGATGTATTGCCTATGCCACTCCCACACTGCAGTAAAAAAAGTCTAGAAAAAGGAGAGACATTAAAAAATAAACAGTAATAGACTCATCAAAGGTCATCAAGAATGAAAAATACAGCCCCGGAAAAAACTGAGACCACAGCACAATGTTTCACTGATTTCTCAGTTTATGGTTATGCATCTGTGTAAAATATACATTTTCTGCAAACTGCAGCCTGGTTCTTCTGCAACATCGGAAATTATTCCTTAATTTTTGTTTCTTTCAAGTGTCTGTCCGTCTTTCAACAAAAAGCTCTCCGCGCTAAGATCAGCAGAGACTGATGCCATCGATCAAGGTGAATGTTACCCATATATTAACTTTTACTCTGTAATTAAAAGTAGTAAACACGAATGCATCATGCTGTAATAACCTGCCACAGAACAGGCTTGGTCACTTCTAAATCGTCTTCTGACGTAGTTAGACGGGTGGCTTTTTAAGTGGGGTTGGTGGACAGATTCACAGTGGGGTCATTTGTCATGCTGCCGTTTCTCATTTTGGGGGTAAGTTTAAAAAAAAAAAAAAAAAAAGCCTTTGCAAGAACAACAAGTGCATGTCTTTTTTTGTAGTAAAAAAAAGGCAAATATCAAAGACGCGGCTACTGTTAGAGACCGGCTACTATTTGGCCACGACCCCTCTGAAGCCCGGCGCTTATTAGAGACTAGCAGCAATAAGAGACTCACCGTTTCTTGGAGCATATACGGTACTTACTTTTTAAGTGTAGCTAACACTAAATGCAGCAGGTAGCCTGGCCTTTAGTGACACTGGTGATTTAATCATTGCACATTTTGTGCTTTGCTTTCTGAAAATTTGATCCTTCAGCCGGGGCTAGAAACACATTCGGCTGATGTAGCTCACCTTTCCTTCACACAGAAATGATGGAGTTTGTCCAGGAGCTGATGCTGTGCAAACCGGGTGACCTGAACTTAATTAAGGTGAATACCTGTATGCCTAACAGTATCGCAAGTGATCCTTTAACATGAGCAGTTTTCTTATATTATCTGAGCATTTTTTGGTTACCAGCAGACTGAGCAGACGCACACAAGGCTGATATTACCTGTATTAGGGCTAATGGCCAGTTTCTTCAGCACTGATTTGACAACATGTTGTGCCACATGTCTTGCACTGCGACACTGAGCAGGCCAACTTTGCAAAGCACATTTGAAATTGGGGCACGTATATATTCATCACACCCAAAAGTAGCACAGCAGCGACGTAATAAGGTAATTAGGAGGCTAAATAGCCCCGCCTCCTCCAGGGTCAGGCACCACCCCTCCGCCAGCTGCTGTTTCTCGACCAGCTCATCTCCCTGATCCCCAGCATGCCTGCAGAGAGGGCCTCTGGCTTTTCATCATCCAGGTAAATGCTGCTGGTTCCTGGGGCTGGAATCTGGGGCATGCTGGAAGTAAGATTCTGGCACATCCAATTAAATGAGGGGAATTTTCCAGGACGGAGTTAGGTGTGGCTGAGCTGGTGGTGAGGAATGAGGAATTCTTGAGCGAGCTGCTGTTGCCACCACATCTGGAGCAGCTGGAGCAGCTCCTGACTCCCTCTTGCAGTCCGTGGACCGCCGATGTCCGGGAGCTGCTACACCGGAGCACGGCCCAGTGCAAAGTGTGAGGCGATGTTACATTATTTGCCAAACTAATTTAAATAATGGACCCCACAATTATTACCCTTAAGAGGCCAATGTTATCACTGATCAATAA
This sequence comes from Petrocephalus schoutedeni, assembly GCA_026780765.1. Taxonomy (NCBI): domain Eukaryota; kingdom Metazoa; phylum Chordata; class Actinopteri; order Osteoglossiformes; family Mormyridae; genus Petrocephalus; species Petrocephalus schoutedeni. The sequence goes on from JAODKL010000128.1 coordinate 22,788,201, forward strand.
AGATTGTTGGTTTGAATGTCTGGTCTTATCAAATCCCGCAGTAAGTCAATAATTAAGAGTGAGGACCACCCTGGAGGCATTGTAGACTTACTACACTCCACTCAATCCTTACTGGAGGACCTGCAGAAAGAGGTGAGGCACAGTCACCCAAGGACTCATATGATTGGCCCTTTTTCTTGTCAATCTGATTCTGTATGGCCTGTGAGCAGTCAGCTGGGGATCAGGGGCATACCCTATGACTTGGTTTGATCCTGGCAGTTGTATTTTGTGTACACAGTGTGGTTGAGAATAGAGGTCAAATAGATATTAAAATTGATGGAACTGAAGAAATCAGAAGGCATCTTCTGAACTGTGGCGTGGAAAAAGACTGAGCGAAATGGCAATGATTGAGCAGAGCCAAACCATACTGTGGTATTTTTGTCCTTCTCCCCCTGTCCCTGCTCTCCTCCCCTGCCAAGTGCGAGTTCCTGCAAGTGGCCTCCTCTCCTCCCCTCTCTCCCTCCGCCCTGCGTGTTGCCATATCCGATTTGTCTCAGCTGATGTCCACCTTCAGCCAAGCCTTCAACGCTGACTTCAGGAGCTACTGCAATCGAAGCCCCCCCAGCCTCTCCCCAGACGCACGCACCTTCCAGACCGCTCACCGCCTCCTCTCTGGCTGTAACCAGGTGCGTTGTTCACCAAGATGAAAGCATCCGCTAATGAAGCAAAGATGCCTCTCTGCAGCCATGACCAGCACGTTGGCCTGATAATGTCTCCCTCAGGAGCTGCATGCTGTTCTCCAGCTGTCAGACACCTGTGGTGCTGCCACGCAGACAGTCCAGCAGGCACTGACAGTCCGGCGCTACTGGGGAGATGGACACAAGCACACGTTGGGTGAGTCTGGAGGAGGCATGACACTAAGCTGTTGCCCCAGTAGACAGGTGCTCCTTAGTGATGTGAGTGTTTTGAGGTCAAGGTGGGTGAATTTTTATCATGAGCCATCGATCCCTTCCAGTTGGCTAAACGAGGCAGTGACCGGCACCTTGGTGTAATCCCATCCACCCTGCTGTTGTATCCTTATGTCCCACAACTGTACTCCTGAGCGTGTAAAATCTGTTAGTTAGAACGAAAGTGTCATTTGTCATGGTCATCTCTTGTGCTGCCCCTCTGTGTCACAGCTGCCAGACTGGAAGAACTGAAGAAGAGATATTCGGAATACCTGTCTGTGTGCCAGTGAGGGCTGGAGCGTGCAAAGTGTACTGTCATCTCGACTTCCTCCAAGCTCCACATGATGCCATGTCTCTGGTTTGGGAGATTTTGTTCCCTGTTCTGTTTTCATGCTCCTCTATATCTCTATCCAGCCTGCATCCAGAACATCTAGTTTTTTTCTTTTTTGTTTTTTTTTTTTTTTTAAACGAGCTTCGAAAAGCAAATCGGCTCTCCGGACTCAGACACAGACCACTGGAGGCACTGATGCGCAAATGAATCATGAAACACAGTCCTCAGGTGCTTCTGTGGATACTGCAGACATCCACTAATCCGCTCTGCTTCTTTGAGCGATTGTAATGAGGCCTGTCAGTGAATATCCAGAGCTCCGGTCTGATTGTATAACACCTCACTCCATCCTTCAGGATGTTAAATGCTTGCTGTGAGTCCGCTGTCTTCTGTTTCTCAATTTTAGTACTCTTATTTAGGGTCTGTAAATGTATTAATTCTTCTTGGGAAAATAAATTTGGTCTTATATATTCATTGGGAGCCCTTTTTGTGTTAATATAAAGACTGCTTCCACAAGGATATGGGAATTATTAGAAACCCCTAACAGCTTGTTTGTGGGGAAAAAAAGTTTGTGTTCTGAACCTAAAAAGAAAAGGTACCTACGTTTCATTCATACCTTGTTGAATAGCTATCAAAATTAGTGTTTTACGTTATTTGTGCCTCACAGAACTAGTTTCACTTTGGCAGCAAAAACATGCTTTTGGCGGTTTTAAATATTTCGTTATTTTTTTTCAGCATTCTGTATTTTTGCTGGGGTGGAAAAAAGTGGGAAGAAATGCCTGTGCTCAAACCCATTCAGCACTCCATAAGGAAGCTTTGGCTGTTCGCGTGACGTGCCCTTGGCAATGGAAACGCACCCATGAGTTCTGATAGGGATGATACACACTTAGTGCTCTGAAGGGCAGGTCTTGTCACTGAACAGAAGGCATTTGGTAGTGACGGCCAAATGAAGTTTCATGAACCATTTTCTATATTTTTTTAACCCACTAGATGGTGCTCTTGTTTTGCATTGGGGTATATAATGAGCCCTTTTTGAAGAGAGCACCATCTATTGGGGGTGAGAAAATACAGCAAATGGTTCATGAAGCTTCATTTGGCCATCACTAGCATTTGGCAAGCTGAAACCCTTTGCCCTATTCATATTACTGCCCATTAGTATATTAACTTTTATTAATTAAAAATGAATGTGCTGTGCAGTATTTGCAGTATGGAAACTGATGGAAACTCGTGAAAGAGTAATTAATTTTCCATTAACCATGACAAATGTGACTTCGGAACTCATGTACAATAAGCCTCGCCTTTTCTGAGGGGAAAAAAGCACAAAATGACAGATTTCACTGTTGTCTTGTATCTCTAGGACTAGGGCTTGAGCCTCTGCTATGGCACCAAGTGTGTGGAGTTTGCATGTTCCCCCCATGGTGCAAAAACATGTTGAGGTTAATCTGAATTGCCAAATTGCCCATAGGTGTGAGCATGCCCTCTGATGGGTTGTGGACTGTGGGTCCCCAAGACCAGATTGGGAAACACTGTTCTATAACTATTCAAAGGTTAAACCTGCATGTAAAACCAAAGGCAAAACACGGCGAACAAATAAATCTACAGGAAGAAGTTGAGAATATTTTTTATTTAAAAGCAGTTTATTCCAATAGTAAAAAGGCTTATCAGTTCACACAACTGAAAATGAACACTAGAAACAAACCAATTTTACAGAGGCAAAACAAAAAAAAAAAAGTAAAAGTATGGAGTATATATGACAAAATGCAAACTACTCAAAGTACCTAAATCAAATACTGGACAATTACTGTATAAGAACATTAGTTTCCTTTTTATAGAACTCAGATTACATAAAGTACAGCTTGAAAATTATTAAAGCTTATTGCACCCAAATCTAGCTACCTCTTGCAATAATTTGCAGAAAAATGATCTATCTTGTAACAATTTACAATGTGTAGTACATCTTTGGCACAGATCATGTGCGTTACAATAAAACTAAGCTTTGCTTGCTTTCTATTGTAAATGTAATACACCAGATAAATCTTTTCTACTGTAGCAAGATTACAAGCCCCTCTATCAAATTTTCTCAAAATAACTTTTTCATATTACCATCCTGAGTGTTCAAAAGATCATAACCATGAGGGAAAGACCTCATTTGGACAATGACGGGCCCTCATTCTCACAGAACACATTGAAGATGAAGCAGTAAGGCTGCAGCCAACCAGCTGACGTGTGTGATTTTAAACAGAAAATAGACAAACAGGTGTAGCACCAGTGCAATGAGACCATGGATCTGAGTAAACAGGATACTGCCAGAGACAGGCAAGCAGAGGAGCTTGGAAAAACACCTTGCTCTTCCCAGGCCTTTGACAGCTCAAGGCTGACAAAGTTAACCAGTCACAGGGAATAAATTTTGCCTCCTCCCTCACCAGCATACAATTACTAGCTTCCATTTAGTTTATCAACATTGTAGAAGATTCAGAACAGGCAGCTCAGAGGCTTTGGCCCTGGGTCACTTGCTGCCCCATTTTTCCAGGGTTAGAATTTAACCAATTAAAATATATTTAATAAGCCAGGTCCTGAAGTTTCTCTTACCAACATCAAAGACAACAGAAATTTACACATTACATTTCCAAGGAATAAAAACTTGACAGTAATACGTATGACTCATAAAATCATTCTAGTTTGTTGAAGGGGTTTTCTGCCGATGTCTCCATGTTTGTGAACACAAAGTATAAAAACGCTGCTACAACCAAAAAAACCAAGAACTGGAACCAAAGTGGAATGAATCGTGATTGCTGGGGAACCGTTTCTTTGGTAGACGCTTCACGGGACAGTTTCTGGAGGGGCGGTTTTGAGTGCGACACCTGACTGTAGCTGGCAGCTGTTCTTTGGAAGCTGGGTCTGCAAAGGAGATTAAGCAAAGGTGGTAGCATGCAAAGGGACCTTACACTGATAACAAAAAGCAAATTTTGATACATCTGATATTTTTTATGACCCTGTGCTGACTGAAAAATTGGATCCTTTCACTGGAAGGGCCAGACTAGAGCAGTGTGAGCTTCACATGAAAATAAAGTGGACTCACTCTTTCACATATTCCATGTCAGACTCCCTGGCATACTCTGAAGGGACGTGGCGCCTCACACTGGAACTAAGGCGAAAAGAAACGGTGACAGCTTGTGTGTAGGATACAAAAAATTAAAACTTAAAAAGTTTAATAATCACTACAATGCTCCACCCTCAGTACATCTTCACACACCCAAGGCACAAATATGTACAGTAATATACTGATTAGGAAACATCTCCCCTCTGTCTTTGGTTCTTTAGCAGTGGAATCAGCTAATGAAAGAGACAATATTGTCTATACACTGGTGCAGAGACTGATTTCTATTTCGATTACCTTTTCTTAAGATCTTGTACTAAATGCCATATGTTTGAAATAACATTCATGACAAAGTGCATTAATTGGTTTCTATAAAATTGGTGGCTTAATACTATCTGGACACACTCACCTCTCCCCAAAGCCTTCACTCCGTAACTGTATTTGTACAAAAGACAAGCACAAATAAGCACAATGCAAACACTTACTTTTCCTCTGCATTAGGGTGAAACACCGGGGATACTTACAGGAGGGCGAAAGTGCACATAAGTCACTTCTTCCTCTGAAATGGATTAATAAAGCATATCAACACAAACCAAAACAACTCCATCTGAGCATGTTATAATTGGCAGGCAGCCAATCAAATTAGCTTTCTCTGTACTGTAACATCATTAGAGACGAGGGGGAGGTCTAATCTGATTATCTAATGAGGGTATAGAGCAAAATTGCATCATGCATCCGTTGGGAAAGGCGTCATGTTGGTCCGGGTGTCTCAGCTGTTTGATGCTCGAGTGCCTCCTAGGGGCATTTTAGAGCATTACAGAGCACATACTACTAGTGAAACAGTACACAAAATTCACAGTTCAGTACAAACCTCAGTTTTGGGTTCACGGTTCTGTGCAATTTCAGTACAGCTCAGAAAACAGAATTTGTTTTTAAATTATTTATCATTAAAACAGCAAAAATAATTGGGGACAGTTGTAAACCAAAAGCAATGCATTTGTTGATGTGTCTGCATAACTACCAAGTATGGTCACATATCAGCAGTGATAAACAGCCCATAGCCGTAACTGTGTTTTTTAGCCCAATCTAAATATCCTGGCAAAACCTGGGAGACTAACTTTAGGAGGCCGTTTCTGCCTTGCTCCGATCAAAAATACACTCAGATGATATGGTCTCAAATGAGTTAGCTTGTAGGATGTTTCAATCAACATATCCGAGTTTGGTATGACAGAGCTGACAGAATCTGTCTAATCAGCTTCTCTCTCGGGTCATTTGTTAGGAAACCAAAATATTTCCAAACTGCCCATTATGAATGACTGGAACCAGAATTCACAATCACCAAGTCACAGCCACAACTAGCATAATGTTTTCTGTGTTGAACATCTACTTGTGAATTTAGGCTCTACCTGTGTCAATAAATCTTTCATATCTTCTTTCCTTTCAATCTTTCAAAATTCATAGTTAGTTTCATAGTGAGTACTGAGCCAAAAATGATGTACTGAGCGGTGCATTACGAATAAGTTTACCATTACAGCCCCAGCATATTTGTGTTACACACAAGAGCGCAAGTCAGGAAGCGCTTGGCGAAATGATCAAATTAAGTGATCTGCACAGTAATTAGTAAGACAGGGCAAGATCAGAAGGGCACTTGGGACAAACTTACGCTCCTCTCTGTAGTAGGTCTTGTCAGAAGAAGGCTTTTGTTTGGGGCCCTTTGCCATAGCATCCCTCAGCTTCTTCTCATAAAGTGCTCGAGTGGTGCCTAAGTGGGTGAGAGAAACATGTTATAGTCAACCAACGGCAAACCAGTGCTGCCCCAATTCAGGCACCGCCATCAGCATCTCAGTTTCCAGAATCAGACCAACTAAAAGCACCTTAGAAAATTATGACTGCTGTGAAGACTCCAATTAATAATCATCCACTGACCTTAATAAACCATTTGTAATCACAGAATACAGAATGTTGACTTTTGAAGACTTTAATTTGACTTTTCACACTGCATTCTGTAATAAAACTAGCAGCACAAACCTAGCAACTTATCATGGGCATACAGAATTCTACCACAAACAACATTTAACAACATAACATTTTTTGTGTAATCCTCTTAACTAGGAATAGTTAATCAATATTTTAATTTGGTACTTCGGCAGGTAAAAACTGAAAATCGCCACCATGTTAGTAAGTCCCAATGTTTAAATCTGATACCACATAGAGACAGGAAAAAATAAAGTCATTACCTAAATTATTAAAAATTCAGCAGTTTTTGAGACTTACATTTCCATGGCAGGTTTCTGCCACTGATTAACGGATTTCACTACAAATCTCCAGAAAAACATTTTCAAGCTTTATTTTGGTGCCTAGTTTAGTAGGCTTTTTTGCAGGTTTCTACAAGAATATTGAAGGGGAATTAGTGTTTTTGGAAAGAAATAAGTAATAGCATGGGGGGAAAAGAGTAAGAAATATTTGTTTTCATGAAATAGAATAATCAGTTGAACCTGATGCATTTTGGATCAGTTTTTACACTTTCCTCCAGTCAATGCGCTTACCTGACAGTACCTATTTTAGTAGGTTTTTGGGTCAATATTTTAATGGGATTCAGTTTCATTCTAGTTCAGTATTTTATTACATGACAGAAAACACAGCTAAAATACAGGGAATGTATCCAGGAAAGAGGGTTTATTAATAAACCCAAATGATTGGTACATTAAACCCATCCCATGCACAGATACTAACGACCTGAAAAGGCTCCATCCAATGTGAAGTTTTACTGATACAGATTTCCTCTCTACATGGTCCTCTACACTCCCTTTCATTATATTATATATTCGGATAAATGTTCAGACCCATAAGTCAAAACAGTCACTCTACGACCGAAGCACTGCATCCTAAAACAACAATGCAAAACAACATTTAGTTTAGCAAACAATAACCACCTGGAACCAGTACAGGATAAGTACGTTTCACCATGCAAACATACCAACAACAGGGCCGTGTTTGATGCCATACTCATCCAACAGCTGACCGATCTCCTGCTCAGTCTTGGTGCTCAGGGTGGACATGGGTGCAAATGGAGGTGCCGGACTGCAGACGCACACACTGGTCTTGGGGGGACAGTGGAGATTCTGAAGGGCAAAGTGCAACGAAAAAAGAATGACAAAGTTTAACAAAGAATCCTCTAGCACCGGGAGCGAGCATGCTATGGGCTTCGTCCGCCAAATGGACACGGTGTCCATGAAGGAAGGAGGCAGGGAGACACAGCTGGGAGATGGACGGAACCGTGGACACGGGTGGCGGAGAGGTAGGCGGGGACACCGGACACAGGAAGGGGGCGGTAAACTGCCGGAGGGACGGGAAAGGACAGCTAGAGAGAAAAAGGGACATGGGACGGAGAGAGACGGAGACACGGGAGTGAGGGGGGAAGAAGCGGAGACGGGAAGGCTATGGAGGGAGAGGCAGGGACACGACAGGGAATGAGGGAAGAGACAGGAGGATGGAGGGGGGGAGGAAGAGGGCGAAAGAGGGAAAGAGACGGAGGGCAGGTATCCCGGCTGCGGCGGGACAGGAGGGGAGCGGACGCGGGCAGGAGGCACCGGGACGGCCGAGGCTCCCCCTCGGAGAGTAAAGTTAAGCTTCGGCAGAAGAAAAGGGCCTCGAGTGTTACGCCCGAGTTCCTCCGTAAAAAAACACGTTAGAAGGGCAGAGAAAGAAAACGCGCGACCATGTGCGCCGAGTGTTTCTGCGGCCGTGTGTGTTTTTATTGTATTTTCCTGTAAATATATACTCACGTTCCGATAGCAGGCTGCGCGCTTCCCGTAAGCAGGACCTCGCCTCTGCGCACGCCCCGTCGCGCGTCACGTGACCGCGCTCAGCGCGGACGCGCACTGACCTCAGATCGGCGCTGGCTGACGGCCCGTATGGTGACCCGAGACGCGGACCGATCCAGGGCAGCCTTTCGGCGCGCGTAGGGCAGTTCGGCATTTGCAGGCTGACTGCCTGTAGGTGGCACGCTGATAACGCTGTTCTGTTCTGGATTCAATCAACGCACACTGACCGCTTGTCCATCAGCTTTGCTGAAATTAGGACTGTATTCCTTTAAGTTTAGCAATCGCAATTCCTTTTACTTTTTCAGAAGGAATCGCAACCGCCGTTTTATTTTTAAGTGTGCATTTCACTTTAATTGCATCGTTCATGCGTGTAACGTCCTACGTTTATGCAACAGCTAATATATGGGTTTAGTGTGCAGAAATACATGTAAATGGAGTTTAATGCGCGGCACTATATATGGACAGGGCACGAGTTAGCTCGTTTTCTCCCCAGCCCATGTGAGGCGTGGGGTGACTCACCGGAACAGGGCGTTGGTCGCTGCTGTATTTCGGTTCTAGTGAAACGAGGCTTTGGGAGTCGTATGAGAGACATAAGCGGTGTGGTGAGCGACTTGTTCAGCGCTTTTCTCACTTCTGATGGTCTGGACCCCCGACTACACAATGACAACGGTTTCAGGTATTCGGAAGAGACGCACTGCAGTTAAGGATCCCCTCTCAATATTTCTATTCGGTATTTAGTGTATTAGTCCCACGCTGCACGTTTGTGTCCTTGTCTCTGTACCAACTCTTTTGACCGTTGACAAAAGCACTGAAGTATCCAACTAGAATTGTTCAGAATATGGGAGTTTGACTTAATGGATGGCCAAGCTGAAGCAGCACAATAACGTGAAATAAATGTATTGATCCTGGTGGGGAAATTTTGCTTACCCCAGCTTACTCTCCATGACAGACACACACAGCCTTGAGCAAGCTTTGCAGCAAAAGACAGCCACCCACAGAGCTGGGCTTAAGGTCCTTGCTCAAGGGCCCACAGACATGACCATTCTAGAGAATGAGCTTGAAACTGCAGCCTTCCATTCACAGGCAGAGTCTTAGCCCATTGAGCAACACACTGCCCTGCCAAGAATATGGATGCCTTAGTATTTGAGTGCTGGTGAACACTTACCCTGGGCTCCAAGAACTAATGCACTCTCATATGGAGCCCAAATTTACTTGAAGTACAAAAGCTCTTATTGGGCATAAAAGAAAAATACTGAAGAGGAAGAAAAGTTAGTCTTGTTGCAAGTTAACTGCAACAGACCCTGAAAATCCAGACATTCTGGAGCAATGCCATCCATGTGGTTAAAAGACTTGATGGCACTTGTCTAGAAATTTAACCTGCAAAGCTTCCTGCACACACAAGCTATTGAAAAGATTAGGAAATTTTATGAACAGCTGAGCACAAGGCATATTTTAAAACAAATATGTACATGACTAATTTCTCAATTCAATACATCTGGTTCCCCAATCAGACCTTATGCTTATGCACTAAAAACCCTTGAGAACAAGTTGCTGTAAAAGGATGAGAATGCGACCGCAAAAAGAGCTCAGAGTAAAGAATCAAGGACAATGAATAGTACAACATTTAAACTTTATTGAATATCAAAATACTGTAACAGTAATGTTTAAAAGCCTCAAACCTTCCCCAGCAGAAACACTGATTATACAATGACAGGAGAGGGGGTTGCATAGTCAAAAGCTGCAGAGTTTGGGGTGTTTGGTCAATCAATTACAGGGGACCACCAACTTCTTATACTTAATCATGCTAAGGTCCATCAGCCATAGGCTCATATTAGCCTTTACAAGTACATTTCATATGAAACCATGAAAAGAAAAAAAAAAAACAGAAATGCCACTGAACAAATGAATGAATCCACTAGGACACCCATTTTAGAACCAAACCAGTGTTAGTTTAGCTTTGTTGATATGCTGTAGACGTTGCACATTGAACAAAACACTCCTTGAAACTGAACTACTAAAGTGCCTTACCACAGTGGACAGACAACTCCAGTCTACACAGCTCCATATAGCAAGGTTCTAAAAATCTGATAAACCTAGAACCAAGAACCCATACTAAAAATTGGTTTGAAGTCTAACCACCTTCCCCCAGAATGCATATCCATTTCTAAAAGCAGGCTTGTCCCATAGCAGGAAAAGGTGATTTATGGAAAAGGAAGCATGTCAGGGTAGTGTGAAAAGCAGTGAAAAACGATTCAGTGTTTGGCACGTCACTGGACACAGGTAGAGATCAGGGTGGAGAGGTGTGGCGTTTACACAGAGAGATGATAGGGGCTTCCAGGAATGTGCTCATCCCCCCATTTAACCACTAGGATATATTCGCCCTTTTCCTTAAGTTGGTAGGTGACATTGTAGAGGCGGTTGCCCAAGTGCTTGACCAGGATCTCCTCACAAGGTACCTTTGGACCATCCACTCCCACCAGCAGCATATTCCTTCCTAAAGATGGACATCAACCATAACAGTTCAGAGTCAAAAAGCAATTCATGCATAAATAGGACCATTTTGTCCTCATTTTGACTCATCTAGAGCCTAGGTTTTTGCCAATTCATTCACTATTAGCATATTTTCCTCAAGTTTCTCAATACTTTCATAGCACTTTCACTACCTGTTGATACAAGTTAAAAGCTTTCAGAAGTTGTACTGGGGAATCCTGGATAATTCAAAGTGATTCAGCTGAATTGGATTTCCCAGGTCACTGTTTGGAAGAACTGTTCATGCTTGCAAAGTAACAGCTTGTCTGCACTAGAGAAATCTGCAGAAATAGAGTTGTGTGGACGAAATTTAACTGGATTCAAATCTGGCAATAAGGTCTGTTACTATACCCGCTTTGCTGCAGTCCACAGAGAAGGTGTTTTTCTGGCCCACATAGGCTTTGCTCAGACCTGGGCCTTTTGCCACCACACGGGATGCATCAGATGAAGCCCAGGCTGGTGCCCCCTGCTGACTGGAAGAGAAACTACGAGACACTGGATCTACCAGTACAGAGGAAGTCTCGTGCATACTATGGCTGTTGATCAACTTTGAACCTGCAATTTAAAAACAAGTTTGAGTCAAAACAGAATTAACAGTTGACCTTGAAACTAGTCTTGTTCTAGAAACTCCTAAACGTGTACTACTGACCATTGAAAAAACATCTAACAGTTTTAGACTTGTAGGTCAATGCATAAATGGCACTGGAATCTTACCAGTAATCTTAGCTTTGAAAGGGCTGCCCACAATGTGATAGGGCCCTCCATACTTGATGGAGATCAGGTAGTTTCCAGGGGCTAAAGGTGTATAGGTGACTTTGTAGCCATCAGCACACTCCTGGCAGTCCATCTTCACCTTTGAGGGGCCGTCGATGGTGACTGCCAGAGCTCCAGGGCCAGCAGAGCTTGTGTTCACAATGAATTCACATGGAGATCCTGAGAAAAGGATGGCTTAAATTAGACCTGCATTGGAAGGGGAGGGGGTCAACAGCACAAAATCTGGCCAACAAGAAAAACCTTGGAAACACCAAACACTTGCCAGTTACGCCTCCTTCTAGTCCGGCACCATAGGCAGATACCATGCCTGGGTCACCAGCCTGGCCAGTCTCTCCCACACGGATCTTAAAGGGGCTGCCAGGGATGTGGGAGCCATTGAACTTCACATCAATCAGGTATAGTCCATTTTCCCGTGGAATGAAGCGTACTGCATACTTGTCTAGGACAGGATAGAAATATGTGCCAATGGCTTCTTGCAGGAATTTTATCCTGAATGCATGCCGAGACACTACAACATGGCCCTTCCCCAGTTACCTTCATCTATCTCTGTGACACAGCATTCCTCCAGTGCTCCAGATGGGCTGTGCACCTTGGCATCAATGACACCCTTGGCTCCATTCAGACTCACTGCAAAGGAGGCTGGCTGGTTCACCTTTAGTCCAGACTCCTGCAGAAAACAATAGTAGACGCATGGAGTGGTGCTCCCAGCCCCCATCCCTGGGGGGGTCAGTATGGGTTACTGGACAGCCAGTCACCTTCATCTGGATGTTTTATCCAGTGTTCACTCCATGCAGATTTGTCAAACAGCTTTGGAACCATCATGGAAGTTCAAACTAAGAAGCTTGTGGCTTTTCTGCCACCCTGCCTCAAATGTACAAAGCTGATGATATTTCCCCAAATTTCAGTCCACGTAAATCACTTAAACCATTGTTCAAATTCATAGATTTGTGTACCAATGTTAAAATTTAAGCACGAAAAAAAAAAAAAAAAAACACCTGAACAAGGTAATGCCAGGATAATGGAAATCACATTTCACAACAGCTAAATCCAAGTTACCTTAAGGCAGCTAAAAGGGTTAAAGAGAGGCTTTTGATGGACAAGACAGGAAGAGACCTGAACGTTTTGAAAAGTAAAATAAAACAAGGTCAGGGCCATACACAAGACGAAAGGAGGAAGAGACAGCGCCAAGAGAAAGCCTCCGATCGTCTTTAACCCTTTAGCCCACCCATTTCCAGCCGACAGTGGGACTGCTGGGAGCCTTTAGGACGAGGCTCGAGAAACACACACAGTCCTTCAGTATCCCAGAGCTTCCTCAACCACCCATCAAAGCAGCAGCAGCAGGTCTCCATGCATCCCCATATCCCACGATTCTTGAGACCAATCACAACTTTAGATTTCAGACCTGGAAACACCCTGGTTTAGCTACTCTGTATATTTGTTTCAGCACCTGTAAGCTAAAGGTAAATCTAAAAGCAAGGAACTAAAAAATGATTCATCTTTAGGCGCAACATTTAGGTTCTTTAGTAGGTTAGCCGTATGATTAGATGAGAAATACGACTAGCGTTTACCACTTTCCCCATTACAATATCATGTACTTCCATTTCTAATGGGCTTTATATTGCTGGGCTCCCTGCAGCTGCTGAGTTGTGGGTGGTATTTGGTTCCTCTGGAGCGGACATGTGTCTGTCTTTCTCGATGCCTCACCTGAAGACTGGCAACAGTTAAGCGCCGAGCATCATCTGATGGGGACGCCACGGGAACCACAAATGGGCTGTCCGGGATGTGTTCGTCATTGAACCTGATTGACACCTCGTAATCACCTGTCAGGATACAGAAGAGGAGGTCTCAGGTTCAGCAAAAAAAAAAAAAAAAAAAAAAAAAAAAAAAAAAAAAAAAAAAAACACACACACACATCTGTGCAAGTCCATCTAACTGAAAATTCAATGGCATCATCCTTACCCGGTTCTTGGACAATGTAAGAGACCCCACTGGATCCATCTTTGCGGTCCTCAAAAGCAATCTCAGCTTTACTGGGACCCTCCACTGCAATAGACAGGCCCCCGGCTCCTGCTTCACGAGTCCAGATGCTAAATTCAGCTATGGATTTTGTGGGGGGGGGGGGGGAGCAAAGACTCGTCAGGACACTGATAAGCACAGTACTGGGACATTTACATTTCAGCCGGTTCCCCTCTGTACCTGGAACTCCAGCTTCTGCCCTCTCCAGCCCAGGTCCTCCTGCTCTGACCTTGTGGGCTCCACCCTCCCCCAGAGGGCCTACTGTGAACTGGAAGGGACTCCCAGGAACATGCTGACCCTTGTACTTCACACTGACTGTGTGCACACCCATCTCACTAGGCACAAAGCGGATGCAGTACGTGTTGTTCTCGCCTTCCATGATGTCAGCCTTGTGGACCTTGCCTGAGGGGCTTGTTACCTGGGCAGTCATGTCTGCAATGCCACTCTCTAAGGGTTTAAAGGTGAAAACGGGGATTTGTGTTATTCTCGCTAGGACCATTGTGCAAGAAAGCAGAATACTTTAAAAGTGACTTTTTACCAGGATGGGTAAACTGGTATGGCTGTAGAGCATTTAATGCTTTTAGTTTGACAACTGCCCTATCGGTGGGCCCAGCTTCATGTAATTATATGCAATTGCCCCCCCAAAAATCTTCCTGGGCCACCCTGTTACAGAGACCTGGAGCCAGGCCTGCCTATCAGTCTATAAATGATACTCATATCAAACTGATTCTGAAAAACTAAAGATCAAGCACACTGCTAGACTCCTTTGATAGTTCATACTTTATAGATGCATAGATTTTGCAGCTGGACTGGGATTACCTGGCAGCTTGAGATTGAGGTCACACTGGCTGCCCACATTGGCCACTGACGCAGCTTTCCTACGCCGGGTGATGCTCTCCTTCATCCTGCCCTCACCAGTCACCTTGACAGTAAATGCACTGCCTGCAGTACAGGAAAACCATTACATCTTGCAGAGATACCGGAGAAACATGTTAGTATGGGTTTAAGGCCAGTAAAAAGTTGTACAGCGTACCTGGCACATGCTGATCTGCAAATTTAATGTTGATGATGTAGTTTCCTGGTTCAGTGGGGCAGTAAGTAACCTTGCATGTACCATCCTCCTGATCTTCTGTGTTTATGTCTACCTTGCTGGGGCCTTCAATTGAAAGACTCAGGCCTCCATAACCTGGGGAGGGGACATAGATGGACGTTAGCTCTTCGTTATTGAAGTTTCCATTCTGCTCATTGGTTACAGCTGCCCGGGCTCACCTGCTTCTCTGGTGTCTATAATGAACTCGGCAGGCTCAAAGGTGCGGGCCTCAGTCAGGCCTTGCCCAGACACTCGGACGCGGCTGGCGTCGCCGATCTCAGACTGGTTAATCATCACTGCGATGGGGCTGTTGGGGATGTGGCGGCCATTCTTCTTGATGTTGACAAGGTGCTCCCCAACCTCCTTGGGGACAAAGGAGATTCCTACAGGGGGAAACAAGTTCACCAGTACTCAGGTAATCATGTCCCATGGTGGAGAAGAATCCCCAAGGCACGGCGTGGCTGGGGGTCCAGCCGCATCATGCAGACCTCACTTGGGATAAAAGGAGACCGACTGGCAAAATCCTGGTTGCCGAGGCTCAGAAAGTGGGGTGTGGCCCTATCCTATCCTATCCTGTCCTGTCAACACTGGACTGGCCTCTGAAGACCTGAGCCAGACTGTCAGTTTCCCAATCCAGTCCTGTGACCCGCAAACAGTCCACGTTTTCGCTCTCTCCTGGTTCCCAGTAGGAAAAATGTGGACTGTGTGGCAGGGAGAGCAAAAAAAAAAAAAAAAAAAAAAAAAAACCACGTGGGCTGTCTGCAGGTCCCAGAGGACAGATGGGAAATGCTGCCTTTGAAGGTACTGCACTGCACTGGATGCAATACTTATAGGCTAAGTCACCAGCCCGAACAGAATGAAAATTATAATATGCATTATTGACCATCCATCCCCAGGTCACGTCTCATGGCTCACCAACATGGCCATTGCGCAGCATCTTGAGCAAGCAGGGCTCTTCACGGCCAGAAGGGGTGGTCAGGGAAGCGGTCAGCTGGCTCAGGTCTAGCTCTCCAATGTCCAGAGGGATGTCTGCCGCTGAGCCCACTTTGAGGTGGGACATCCGCATGGAGTCATCACCTTATGGGAAAATCATGGTTACACAACAGGTTATGGTTTTAGGGGGCAATTAGCAGGCAGGTCTTGCTGAATGGTTTTGCTCAAAACCACTCAATAGTAAAATCTTCCTTCAAAAGCCAAAGCCAGGAGTTACATCAGAATCCAAGGGGGGGCAGAGCTGGGCTGCTATATATACATACACACACACTCGTTTGTCAGCATGTTGTATTACCACTTAAAAGCTATTTAAAGCCAAGTGTGACCAAAGTAAAATTTTGATATGATTATTGTATGCATCACGTAGTCAAGTAGTACTTGAATTTAGAACCATAAACATGTAAAAATCCTCATCTTAACGCAAAATACAACAAATTTTGGGACATTAAGAATAAAATGTAAATGTTGAATACTGACCTGTAATCTTGGCAACAAAGGGGCTGCCTGGGATGTGGGTGTTATTATACTTGACCAGGATGTTGTAGTCGCCAGGAAGAACAGGAAGGTAGGACACTGTACATGTGCCATCCTGATTGTCAGTGCAGCTGATATCAGCCTTTGAGGGTCCTTCAATTGCCAGGGACAACCCACCTTGTTGGGAAATGAGTTAAAACTGAGCATTAAATTTAAAGTACCGTTTTCATAAAGGGCACGATGTGGGATTGCTTTAAAATGTTTTTCCTCCAATATTTTCATTGAATTTAGTGCTGCATGATGTCACATTGTGATGTGAAATTTCCATTAGTAATTGTGATTTGTAAAAACAGATTAAAAATGAAATTAAAAAACCCACTACCGGCAAATATTCATTTTCTACTAATAGTGTGTGTGTCAAACAAGTCACTTGTGTGAATATAATGCAGAACCTACAAATGTGATGCCGATATCGTGCGTGGACACATCGTGATGACGATGCTTAAATTATACATTGTGCATCCTTAATTGAAATCAGAAACTACTAGTGTGTTAAAATGGTGGGAAGTGGTGTGCAAATGTCAAAAAAGCTGCCACAAAATGAGTGAACTCGCCGTGTTTTACCTTCTCCTGCATCCTTGGTGTTGACAGTAAAGACTGCAGGCTTGTTCACCATGCCGTGAATCAATCCCGGGCCGTAAGCAGTCACATGACCGCTGTTGACATAATCGACATAGAACTGCAGAGGGCTTCCTGAATGGAGTAAGAGGTTCCATTTAAACACTGAGAAACCTGAAGCTCAAATGGATTGGTACTGGTATTCACGCACTCAATTTCTTAAATAGATCCCAACATGTGTAATACACCCATAATCTTACATAGCTAACAGAACCTAATAAACAAATGATAATAATGCTATTGTTGTCGTCAATAACCAACAATAACAATGATAATAAATAAAAAAAAGCTTAAAAACCAGATTCCTTTGAGCTTCCCATTGGCTTTTCAGAACATATGCAACCTTGCTGTTTGCTTACCCGGAATATGGATTCCATCATACTTTATGTCCATCTCATGTAGACCAGCCTCAGTTGGGGCATACTTGACAGTCACTGTGCCGTCTTTGTTGTCGGTGATGACCGGCTTTGCCACCTTGCCAGAGGGCATGCGCACATCCCCTGTGAAGAGTTTGGTATAAATGTATGTGTGTCGACATTTTTAGACCGCCACAAACTCACCAAAACATTTATTCACTCGATTTTCAGTTGGCACTTAAATCCATCAAACAAAATGGTTCCTCTTTTGGCATCTTTACCTGTGATCTCTCCTTTTTGGATGGTAAATGGAATGACCAAATCGAAAGGCCGCAATGCAGCCACATCCAGCCCATTCATGCCAATTGGTCTGTCTGTTGCCTGAAATAAAAAGGAAGAAAATCAACACGTCACCATCAAGAAGGGAGAGCAATGACACTTGTCCATCTTAAGTGTAGCCATTTAGTAAAATGTACATCTTTCTTAAATTCACTCAGACACCAAGAGTAAGAAGCTGGACACTGACAAAAGGCTTGCAGACATGATTGCTGAAAAGTGAGATTTAAAAATCACTTTAGAGATGGTTGCAACGCAAGCTGCCAATAAAAGGGAAAGCAGAAGGATGGTGCTTTGACTTCCAGCTGGTCACCATGTGCAGCTGAAAGCAAAGCAGGCAAATGAGTAGATGACTGCAGGACAGACAGACCCAACGTGACACCTGACGAAACAAGGGTGAACTGTGACGGGACAACGTGGCAGGAAGTATAAAGGAGTACTGCTCTACAAATTCAGCCATTTTGTTAATGACGACGTGAGCTCATTGTACAGAAAACGCACAAATACTTGTTTAAATCTGTTAAGTGAACACTGATGATTAGGAGGAAAAAAAAAATAAAAAAAAAATAAAAATCATGAGTGATCTCCAAAGAGAAGGGTGATCTTAAAACCTGCTGATAGAATGACTCAGGACAAAAGCAGGACAACGTGCCAGTGAAACAAATATTCAAGTACCCAGGTTTGACCCATATTGGGTGTGTAGGCATACTGAGGGACCTGGGTCTGCTGTAGCAGCTGTTCAGTGGGCACTCCATCCAGGGCCTGGGGAACAAGACAAGAAAGGGAGGAACAGGGATTGGGAGCGCCAAAGTGGCATGTTCATGCTCCGAATGCTCCAAAAAAAAAAAATAAAAAAATAAGCCTACTGGACAAGGCTCCTCCAGCAAGCTGTTGGAAAAACGATGTACGGATAGAACATGCACTCTCACTTGGTATTTCATATGGACCTTTGCTACATTAGGTCCTAGTTCGACATGTGAAACTCAGCAGTAGATGGGCCAACAGATGCAACAGACCACATGAAACAAACCGGTCTCCACACAGCCTCAACCATTCGGACCATGGGTAGGCAACCCTGATCCTTGAGTGCTAGTTTCCAGCAGGTTGTCCCCATCCTAACTGCTGTAAAGAGCCATGACTGATCTAAGGCAAACAAACTCATCAGGCAAGACAGAAAACCTGCTGGATACTGTCACTCCAGGATCAGGGTGGCCCTCTCTTATTCGGACATTCAGGATGTTAAACCTATGGCTAGCTGCTGAAGATGAGAACAAAGTCTTCCATACTTACAGTGACCTGGAAGGGGCTGTTTGGTATCTGTTCTCCTCCAAAACGCACACAGATGACATACTTCCCAGGTTGAGGGGCTGTGTAGAAAATGTCAAACGTTCCATCTGCATTCTCCACCACGTCCACATCCACTTCTCCGCCATCCGGTGTGCACACTGTACAGGTCACTTTGCCCTTGCCAGCTGCTTTGGCATCCACCGTGATGACAGTTTGTTCACCAATCTGGATGGTGGGGCCCACTCCTGCACCTGGGGTTGGCAGAAAGGCAAGATGTTAGCAGATGAACAAAATGGATTGGTCTGACAGTGGTGCAAATACATTGTATCCAAGAGCTTCATTGTCACCCTGTAACCAAACATGCATCCGAACAGGAGATGCAAAAAATGCCCATTAAAAACAAGAGGGGGAAGGGACATTTCTAGAAAGAGCAAACCATTCAAACCTGTAAAAACGGACAAAGCTTTACTAACAGCGAAGACTACAGAATTTTGATAAGTTAGTACAGCAAGTATACAGTAGTTCAGGATACTCCCACCCCATTGGTTACTCCAGTTTGCACTTCATGTTAATTACTACAGCAGTCAAAAATCCATCCATTCACCAAGTTTAAAACTACCATAATGGCATTCCAACTAGGCTGGCAGGACTAGTTAGTCATTAGTCAGTATGACAGCCCCTAATGACAGCCATCAGTTAGCAGAAAGACCAAGAAGAATGGGATGTGCTACCAAGTCCTGGAAGGGCATAAAAAAAAAGAAATACCCAAAACACTCTTTGGGTTCTCTTAATCTCCAGCTTATTTGGTGTTAACCGTTTAAGTCATTTTAGGATGAGGTGAACTCTTGGAAATGTTGCAACTAACAGAAGGTGTGAACGAACAAAGGGGTCCGATGCAATTTCAGCCAAATTCCCTGAGGTAGGAACTAAAAAGAACTATGTAGCAGCAGGCAGATTCACTAACAAGCCAGAAATCAGCATTTCATGCAAAAAGGGGAAAGCTACAGAGCGCTTACCTAACCCATGACCTCCAATGGAGACTGAGAAGAGGCGAGAGGCAGAGAGCAAAATAAACAAAACCGTCACAATGACAAAATGTGCTCCGAGAATGCTGGAATGGAAGTAACGTGGACGTGAGCGGTGCTGCAGAACAGATGGGCGTCTGCGTGGAGTGTAGAAGCATGGAGTATCCTTCAGAGCAAGGCTAACATTCAAAAATATCCTGGGAACAAGCTTTACCCATCAGCCCACTGAACGTATGCGCATTCGGGTACCACACCCTAGTGTTCAGTCTAACACGCACCAGTTCACTGCGCTTCAAAAGGCCAGCATATACGATTAAAAGTTTCAACTTTCACACTAATTCATTTCAGAACAGTCTACTACACCTGACACTTAACATGAATGCAGAAGGCAGCACAATGAACGATGAATTTAACAAACAGAATTATGTACAAAATTCTGTAAAGATTGACTAGAACGTCAACCTCAACCGTGCCCCTTCCCACAGCCATCGAACGCAGTTTACGCTCACGACTTCAAAGTGAACTGTGGTACTGCACTCACTACCAGGTATCAGTTAGGCATCACACTACCCAGTCCGGTCTACAGTATTTACCTGTGACTGTGCATTTGCTGGCATCACCAGTAGGAAGGGCTCGGATGCGGTATGGGGAGTAAGGGATCTCATCCCCTCCATACTTTATCAGTATTGTGTAGCGGCCAGTCATATCAGGCACATAAGACACCAGGTACGTCCCATCCTGGTTGTCTCTGATGTTGGCCTTCTTTGGTTTTCCCTCTGGGTCCTGGACAAGCAAAGGACATTCGACACTTTGAACAGGGAAATCACTAAATGGACTAAAAAAAAAAAAAAAAAAAAAAAA
>JAODKL010000128.1:22808894-22827979 GCA_026780765.1 Petrocephalus schoutedeni
AAATTCTCATTTCCATCTCGGGGAGGACCGTCCATTCATTTCTACAGGGAGAAACCCTTACCCCATACCCAGCCCTTAAGTAACCAAAACAAAATGCAACACTTGTCTTTTTGATGGCATTCACAGTAAGGATCACTTCAGTCGGATTTGCTATGCCCGTGAGCTCCCTTGGTCCTCATAAGTATAGCAAAACCTGTACACACACAGCCCCCCCCCCCCAAATCCATACCAGGGCCAGTGCAGGTCACACAACCAACCATGGCCCAGCCCTTCGTACCGTGATCTGAACAGCCAGGAGTCCCTCTCCTGCATCCTTTGCATCAATGGTGAACTCCACAGGCAGGCTGGCTGGCACACCAGTTGTGTTGAGACCGGGGCCACTGGCACGCACCTTGCTAGCATCATGTGTGGGCAGAACCTTCACCTTGAAAGGGCTGAGCAAGAGGGTGATATCTTTAGTGATAAACTAGTCAAACCACCAGTTACCAAATAGCTGCAATAAGACAAGTGGATACAAAAGTCCTGCGTGTTGCAAAAAACACACACGCACCTGCGTGGAATCTCTTCATCAGCATACAGAACATTGATTGAATAAGGACCCTCTCTGGTTGGAACATAGCTGACTGTATGAGTCTGATCACCATTATCAACCACTTCCACTGGTTCAACAACTCCTGGGGACACAACACTACCATCAACAGGATAC
This sequence comes from Petrocephalus schoutedeni, assembly GCA_026780765.1. Classification (NCBI taxonomy): domain Eukaryota; kingdom Metazoa; phylum Chordata; class Actinopteri; order Osteoglossiformes; family Mormyridae; genus Petrocephalus; species Petrocephalus schoutedeni. The sequence continues at coordinate 22,809,601 of JAODKL010000128.1, forward strand.
CAGCAAATTGACAAAGGGATGCTACCAGCCTTGAGTATATAGCAGCGAAGGTAAATTTCAGACTAAAGCCATACCTTTGGGTCCCTGGACCCTGACTTGCAGGGGAGCGACTCCAGCTTTGCTGGCATCAACAGTGAAAACCTGGGGGATGTTGGCCCTGACATTGGTTCCTAAACCTTGGCCCAGGCACTTCACCTTTGTGGCATCCACAGTGTCATGCACAGGTACAGTAAAGGGGCTTCCTGCAAAATGCAGAACAAACTGACTATCCACCCAGATACTTGATCATTTCATACTAGGAAATGAAGCATGACCAAACAAGGTGAATAGTTCAACAAGTTGAACATAAGTCTCACCAGAAACTGGCTTTCCCCCATAAGTGACATTGAGGTTGTACGTTCCAGGCTCATATGGGATGTACTCCACGGAACAGCTACCATCCTTGTTGTCTGAGCAGGACATGTTTGCCTCAGAGGGTCCCTCCATTGCCAGCCCGAGGCCACCCGTTCCTGCACCACTAAAGCACGGCATGAGTATAAAACACCAGCCCTCAATGCATGACGAGTACTCATTCACAGCCTTAGATTATCCTTACCGGGTCTCCACAGTGAACTTGTTGGGCTTGTTGGTGATTCCAGCCTGCAGGCCCGGTCCGTGCACTCTGACACGGGCAGGGTCACAGCCCTCCGTCACTGGAACACGGAACGGGCTGTTGGGCACAGCAGCGCCATCATATGCGACACCCACGCTGTGAACACCTGCAGAGACAAATTGCTTGATTGGCAAGCTATCCAAAGACCTTCCAACAAATTTAACCTAAGGGCACAATCTTTAAGCCTTACCCTCTTCATATGGCGTGTATTCAACTTGATAAGTGCCATCACCAAGGTCCTGGATAAGGGCGTCTGTGCGGTTGCCAGAGGGGTTATTGATGCAGGTTTTGATATGGTTGCCACCAGATTTTGTGAGGGCACGGGCATCTACTGTGAAGTCCGTCGTGGCTTCACGGTACACTCCTTACAGAAAAATTAGATCCCATTTACAGAAAGCAGCATAACTTGCATGTAGACAGATGCTACTCAACACATTGCCAGTAAAAAAGTACCTTTGCCTTCCACTCCGGGTCCAAAGACTTTAACTCCACTAGGGTCTATAGCGGGTTCCACCTTGAGCCTGGCAGGGAAGTTTGGCACATCTTGCCCACCGTAGCGGATGGTGAGCGTGTACACGCCGGGGTACAGGGGAATGTAGGTGATCGTGTAGGTACCATCACCGTTGTCCTGGATGTGCACCTCTGCTTCAGTGCCATTGTCAGAGATGATCTCAATGGTGAGATCAGCAGGACCAGCATTGCTACAGTCCACCACAAATTTTCCTGGTTCCCCAACCTTGGCATGCTCAAGACCAGGGCCAGAGCACAGTACCTACACGGGAAGGAGTTTATACAGCAAGTACATTAAAAGCAGCTGAAGGCATTCATCGGGGGAACACAGTGGAAACGCTTGTCAAATCAGTTCACTTCCCCCAAAACATTCCTGTTATACATTCAAGTTTGTGTGACGCCACACTTACCTTGGACGGGTCAGTTGGTGCCACTGCTTCCAAAGGAAAGGGGCTGCCGGGGATGGGCACGCCATCATAGGTTAGATCCAGCTCATAATGTCCCTTCTCTCGAGGGATGAAGCGGACTTGACTGGTCTCAGGACTTAAGCCTGGCTCCACCTTGCTGGGCACGGCCTTGCCCGCAGGCCCAATCACAGTGGCTGCCACTTTCCCCTGCCCTCCTGCCCCTTTAGTCTTCACAGTGATGTCTTGGTCTTTACCCACCATGATCTCTGCCAAAGATGGGGAGGGATTACAAAAAGGATTACAAGTGTACCCGAAACATTAAACAGGCTTTCAGAAGTCCGAATGAATAGTCACTTACTGTCACCCACACCAGACACCTTGATCTTGCTGACATCCAGCGAGGGAGCCACTGCCACAGAGAATGGGCATTTGGGGATGGCATCACCACCATAGGTCACGTTAATGCCCATGTTGCCCTACAAGATGAATGTGCAGAACTCAAAACAGATATTCCTTGTGATTATTCTATACGAGACAAGTATGTTGGCCGAATGTCAGTTACTTACCTGCTGTACAGGTGTGTACTTGACATTGTATGTGCCGTCATGGTTGTTGACGATATCAAAGTCACAAACAGCTTCTGCCTTCGTAGGCCCAGAGAACTGTGCATCCAGTTTAGCCTTGCCAGCTCCCTTGGCATTCACAGTGAAGTAGGTAGGTTTGTTCAGCTCCACACCTAACCGGAACGGACATATCCGCAAGGTGAGAAATTCACTTGGTCTAGATTGAGGGAATGCTTTGGAGTTATATATAACCAAATACCATAACATGCTTAGTTTTATCTTAGAGTACAACAAAATCATCTCCAGTATCAAAAGCATCTCGAACCAGCCCACTACGAGTTCCTCACCACTCCTGCTGAGACCTGGTCCCTCAGCTTTGACCTTGCTAGCATCATGGGATGGATCCACCTTGATTCTGATAGGAGTCATTGGAATGGTCTAAACAAAAAACAATGAAAGTGCAGAAATAACAATGAAATGACCAAAAGCCTGCCAAAAAAATCCCTCTAAATCCCCTCCAACTGTTAAGCTCTTGTTATGCAGTAGTCACATTCCCTACCTGATCAGCAAACAGCACCATGATCGTGTAACTCCCAGCACCAGGTGGTGTGTATTTTACAGTGAAAGTGTCATTATCATTCCTGATGATGTCAAACTCAATGTCTGCCTCTGCTGGGCCCACCACACCTGGGGCACACTTGATCCCAATGCTGATGTCTCCTATACACAGAGCCCACATTAGCAGTTGAACAATCTTGAAAATCTTTGCCGTTGCCTTGCAAAATATACCCTCTACCCACAGCAACACACTTGAAGTATTAAAATTGGACATATTAACCAACAAACTGCTAAACAAACACTTGGTGTCTTGCAGGGTTCACTTGTGGAATACTTATTTTATCTCCAGGACATACCTTGACCAGCTTCTGCGCAGTCCACAGTGAAATAGGTTGGTTCAAAAGCCTTCAAGCCAGTCTTTGCCACCCCAGGACCCGATACCTTTACTTTGTTAGGGTGGCATCCAGCACCAATAGTCATCTGCAAAAGCCACAAGTCCGATTCATCAAAACCACTCATTTGCATATTAAACATTTGAACCACTATATGCACATCTGGAGTGACACTAACCCTAAAAGGACTTTCTGGGATGTTGACGCCTCCCCAGGACACCATCACCGTGTGTTTGACAGGCCGGCGGGGGGTGTATGAACAGCTGTAGGTGCCATTGCCATTGTCCTTCACCTGAACAGGTACTTGCTGGCCTTCTCCATCCTAAAATGAGAAAAATAAAACCAATCTTTAGAGTCACAAACGTCTACGTTTGGTAGGGCTGGACCAGAGACACTATAGTAGTCTTGAGACTTGTACCTGTGCCTGAATCTTCAGCGGTGCTTTACCCCCCAGCTTGGCATCCACGGTGAACTCGGCAGGCTGCCCCACAGCCAGGCCGCTGCTCTGGAGCCCAGGACCGTATGCCTTCACCTAACACACGGGACCAAAAAGTCCGAGCATCAACGGCATTCTCCACTACGACGGGGCAATGCCATGCTAGCCTGCACTGCGACCAAACCCAGCAAAAAAAAAAAAAAAAAAAAAAAAAAAAAAAAAAAAAAATTCAGCAGAACGACATCGGCACAGAAGTAGTACCTTGTCCGGGTGAAAGTCTTTCCCAGGTGCAGGCAAAATCTCAGCCATGAAAGGACTGTGCTGAATGTCCTCATTGTTGCAGAGCACGTGTACAGCATATTCCCCAGCCTCCATTGGCCAGTACCGCACATCACATGATCCATCACCCTTATCATCACATTCAATCTTTGCTTGAGAGGGACCTTCCACGGAGAAGCCTGGGAGAGAGGTATATTGTTTTGGGTGCTCTTTGCGTGCCTTAGATATGACAGTAGCGGATTTAAAAACCCCCAACTCACCCAGTGTCCCAACATCATCACCAATGGCCTCCACCACGAAGTCCGCAGATTTCCCTACTACACCACTCTCTAGCCCTGGGCCCCATGCCCGCACCTTCTGAGCTCCTGCTTCGGTCCCCACCTTCACCTCAAATGGGCTGGGGGTGGGGGAAACGGCAATAAGGAACATAGGTTACAGCAAGCAGAACCTAAAGTATTGTTACAGCCACCTAAAATCAATAAAAAAAAAAATCCGACATGCACAGTAAATTAACATTAAATACACTTTGATGTTTACAGCTCTGATCTTCTAAAGGTTGACATGTAGGAAGGGCTACCTAAAAACACACGCATTAATACTGTGCCTCCACAACTGTGCCTCCCAGGCCTCACCTGCGCGGTATCTGTTGTCCACCCCATGTGATGGTAATGACATAATGTCCAGGGCTTGTTGGGTAGTACTCATAGCCATATACTCCATCTCCCAAGTCCTTACGCTTACAAGGTTCCTCAAGGCCCTCTGGAAGACAATGCACGTTTCTGGATGGTCGCACTATAATTCCCCTCTGGCTCCCATGCTAAACTTATACAGTGAAAAGTGGAGAACTAAAAATCAGAGCTAATTATGTTAACCAGACACTGAGGACTGGTGAATAACTGCAATTTTTTTATTTATATATATGCATTAAAAAGCAGATTCCCCTGGGGGTGAGGATTACACTCACTGGGCCCTTTGATGGTGACTTTGAGGTCCCCTGTGCCAGCCCCCTTTGTGTACACTTTGAACTCTGCAGTCTCCTTGATCCTCAGGCCTTTAGGCTGCAGTCCACGTCCTGTAGCTCTGCAGACACTGGGATTGCAGGCTGAGAAGGGAAGGGAAGAACTGCATGTAGATCTGGAATTGCTTCGTATGCCAACATTATTCAAATATCTTCGCAGTTACTTCGACTTTAAAATTCTTGCAAGAACACTGCAATTCAGAACGCTCCATGCACATGCAGATCATCTTGGTTCGCCAGTGCAGGAACCAGAAGTCAGAAAAAGTAGATAATGGCTCATGGCCACAGTGCTAGCTGAGGATCTGTCACAGTCATGGTCTTTCCAAGCACAGGAAACAAAGTGGGCCCGCACAGCCTTTCCTGCGTACTAATCAGAGGTCTGCAGGGCCTCCATTACCAAAGCAAAACTATTTATATTATGCATATAAAATTAAGCTTGTATTTGGGCAGAACCAGAAGGCCCAGAGAGACCAGCAGAACAGATTCAAAATAAAAAAATAAAAAATTTAAAAAAAAAAAGTGTTGCTAAAGCAATTTAAAAACTTTTGGTAGCATTACCAAGTCACATTCCAGCTGCATTTCAGGTAGAAGGGTTAGTTTAATGATTGATTGACTTTCCATTGAAAATGTGGAGAAAATGCCTCACCATACTGCCCCATGCATGAATTACTGCACATAAACATGCATGCATGCAACGCATTAGTCTCGTTATCATTACTCAGGCATCCCATTAAACATGCTGATCCTTGCTTTGCATCTACAAGAGGCTACATGTGAGGTACCGAAAAAAAGAGATCCAAGGACACAGGAAAGCCAAGAAACGGATCCGTAAAAGATGGGAAGCGATCAGTGATGTACAGCATGTCCCACTATCAGGATAAGAGGAAGACAGCATGTAAGTTTAGTCAAGTAGGAATTAAAGCATCAGGAAGGGGGGGGGGGGGGAAGAGTCCCATTTGCAGACATGTAACAGTCACTGATAGAAATTTCACAACCTTCAGAATGCCTAAGTCAATAAATTTCAAACGGGAACATTGTGCAATAAAGACAGGTTCTTACAAATTTTAAAAACACATTCTGTACCTTAAGAGTCCTTGCAAACTAAAGAAACTGGTCCCCCCTAAAAGCAGACTAATCGATGCTTATTAAAAGAGCACAGTAAACATGGTTTATCTGCTGCTGACTTTTCATCCAAATCATGCCTTACCTTCTCCAACGGTGACAGTGAAGGGGCTCTTTGAGATCTGCCCCCCAGCGAAGGTAATATAAATGGTGTGCTGCCCCTCCAGGGTGGGTTTGTAAGTGCAGCGGTAGCTACTATTGCCCTTGTCCTCAATTTGACATGGGACAGTGTCCTTTTTCCCACTGGGGTCCACAATGACCACCTCTACCTCCCCCATACCTGCTCCTGAAGGGGAGAGTCAGGACACCAGGTTTAATATCACCATCAATTCTGCCAAACTCCAAGAGAAACCAGCATAAAGGTCTCAATAGCCGTAATTAAACTTGGAGTACCTGCTGTGTACACGTCAAAGTAGGTGGCCTTGTTGGCAATGTTGCCTATGGGCTCGAGGCCAAGCCCCTGGGCAGTCACCCGGCTGGCATCGCCTTGCGCCATGCCCACATCCACCTCAAAGGGGCTCTTGGAAATGTGCTGTCCTGCAAACAGCACAATCACCTGGAGAGTTGGATAGAAAGGTATGCGGGTAAGGGATTTCATTTGACACTAACCAGGCAAGAGGTCGGGTATACTGACAGGACTGACATCCCATACCTTGTGTTGTCCAGTAACTTTGGGGGTATACAGCACTGAATAGGTGCGGTTCTTGTCATTGTTTGGGGTAACTTTAGCCTATGGAAACAAAGCAGTGGTGAAGATTAAGATTCCTGTCATTGTACAGAGTGCAACGAAATTGAAGTAGCATTTCCTAAAGGTGCCTTCACACATTAAAAATCCAAGCGTACTGATATTACCACTTAAATAGGAATAAATCACATATGTAAACAACTGCTGAAAGCTTAAAATTATTAAAAGGGCTGCTCCGCTTCCTCACCTCCTCCCTGTGCCCTGCGGGGTCTTCCACATACACCAGCACCTCTCCCATACCAGCACTGATGGTCTCCACTGTAAACTCAGCCTTCTTCATTACTACATTACCCGTAGGCTCAATACCTGGAGAGAAGACCATAATCCATAGTCAGTCACCATCTGAAGTCACACACCCACTCACTCAGGTACTGAAATACACCAAGGTGTCCAATTAATGCAAACCGGCATGCAAGTAATTACCAGGTCCATATGCACGAGCCTTTTTGGGGTTAAGTTTTGGTCTCAGTGGAGCACCAGGCTTCAGCTTAGCCTTTGGAAACTGGGACAAGTAGGTCATCACAGAATGCTCATCCACATTAGGGTCTACAATCTCCTCAGGGGTGATCACCTAGAATGCAAGAACATTGGTCATGGTCAAAGAATGAAGGGTGTAGCCAGGGTTTCATGCAAGTCACATGCAAGGCCTTAAGTCAAAATTTATTGAGCAAACCATTTTAATTAATCCTGAAAGCCTGTAAGATTATATGCTTAAGGTGTTGCGAAGATCATATTTTCCACAGCCTTTTCAGAGGTTGGTAAATAAGCCTTCAGCCCATAGATTATGTACAGGAAACCAGAACCCACAATTTCCAACTGTCAGACAGTGACACAACCAGTTAACATGCTCTACAGACTTCCTACAGTGTTGCCCGCTCTCCCTCATAACACGTGCCAAGATGGTGACAAGTTGGATAAATACACACACTCGTTAATAGCAAAGGGCAGAAGCATACAATCTGCTCACTACATGCAGAGAAACCCTGTGGGCCAATCCACTGAGGGGAACACTCAGGTGTTTAGATCAGTACTGCAAGGTGCAGCCTGTTGCTCATGTATGCATACCTGTGGGATTCCCAGCCAGTCATCAGCCTGTTGCATAGCCTCACGAGCATTGTCCACAGGCTTATCGTGGTCCCAAGAGTCCCAGTCTGGACAAAGACCTAGATAGGTGATGAGCAAAGCAAATGTCCCCAAGTTTAGGCTCAGAACAAACAAGTCCCTGGGTTCCTACACAGATTTGCACTGTTGTTACTCAAGCCACCTAAGCAAATTGAGGTTGACCATCTCCCAGAGCTCTGGGCTATATCCTCACCTGGGGCACAGCTGTCCACAAGTGCCCCCAAGGCCTTTCCAGTCTGCCAGTCCCGGCTGAAGTTGGTGATCGGAAGCTCAGGCAGCTTGTTCTGGATCCAGCCCAGCAGCCTCTGTTTCGGGGTCTTCTGCTTGGCCTCTGCATCCTCCTCCTCATCCCACATAGGCATGGAGATGGAGTAGTGGAGGATCAGCGTCCATATCAGGCCGAGGATCAGCTTCAGGTTCCCATCCACAATGGCTTTCGAGTCTGCAGGTTGACAATGACAACAGCTGAAGATCTGAATCGGGGCGTTTTTAACAGCTGCAGTGCCAGGCCATAGCATGTGTGAGATCAAGCAGCAGAGGGAGAAAAAAAGGGTCATACAAATCATGGCAGAGTGCAAGGCATTGCACATTTACCAACGCAAAGCACCACCTACTTTGTAACAAGGGTTCAGAGCTCATGATTTGCTCTGGTATTTTGGTAACCAGTAAGAACGAATAAAAATGTAGTGTCAACGAACCCAAAAGCACAGGCGGAAAGGGCAGGTCCAGAAAGTACAAATACAGGCCAAGTTTTTCCCTCAACCAACCTGTTGAGTACTCTTTATATTCAGCTGGTTGGTTGAAAAGAACTTTGGTCTGGATTTGTACTTTCTGGACCTGAACATCCCACCTCTGCCCAAAAGCCTGCATTTTAATTTCAAACTATAAAACAGCTAAACCTTCAAGACAATGTGCTACTACGGCAAATCGTCCAGCTCGAACCTCCTGTCCCTGCCCTGTAGGACCAAGCTCCGAACCTGGGGGGACAGAGCCTTCTCCATCGCTGCCCCCACCCTCTGGAACTCACTGCCCAAATCCCTCCGCGACTGCTCTGACCTCCTTACTTTTAAGAAAGAACTCAAAACTCACCAGTTTAAAATTGCTTTTAATGTTTGAGTTTATGTTGTAAATTGTGTGCTATTTTATCCCACTGTGCTGTGAAGCGTCTTGAAAAGTGCTTTATAAATAATGTATTTATTTATTTATTTTTATAATTTTTATTATTATTCAATCTATTTTTATGGGGGGGGGATTATTTGTGCTCAGATTTTAAGCATGGTTTGGACGTTGGTTAAAGCCCTAGTGAAGGCAGCAGCGACCCGCAGAATGCTGTCGAGATGCAGGCCTCCAAAGCCCTGTTACGCAACACAAACAGGAACTGACAAGAATATCCCTTCATCTGCTACTCCACCCTCTATCCACAGGCTTCATTGCATAGCAAAGTGCATGACTAAACACTCACCTTCCTGCCATCCTGTGTGCCAGAGATGCAGCCCATAGCTGATGTTTATCTACTCGAGTCATTACTGAAGACAGCAGAGCTCAGCCATTTCCAGGGCAACTATAGGCTGGATTAATGCGCAGACCCAGAACATTATGCAAAAAGCAGAAGTTCTGCAAGCCCAAAGGGACAAGTAGGTGTCCCACCCTTTACATCACAGGACTGAAACCCTTAGTGTGGGGCTATTGGGTTAACTATCCAGATGTGTTAAAATTTACAAGGCAGAATATAGCAGTCCAAGGGCACATGTATTGCCACGCTTCAGGCTGGTTCATACTTACTGCAGACGTGCTACAACATGTTAGGCCAGCAGGAAATTTGTCAGGGCAGTTGTGGGGACCACATCTAAGGGCTACACCCAAGGGCTTGGCGTCAAAGTTGGTAAAGTACGCAGCGGCCAAGCGTGGTGGCGCAAGTAGGGTGAACGTCCAAGATGTTCCAACGCTACATTGTGTGCACCGTGGCACATGTATGCACAATAAGAACCTGTTCTTAGGTGCGTGCGAGTGGTTGTCCAACCACCAGAGTACTACCATTACCAAAGCACACCTCACAAGACCAATAACTTTCAGCACAGGATTGCAGGATAACAGTAAGAGGACGGTATTATAAAATGCTACATTAATTTTTTCCTAATGACCAGCTTCCAAAGCAAGCCATCACACATTTCACCAAATTCTGTACAACTTGGGTTCACATAGAAGAAAGGAAGGAAGCTCACGAGTCCCACAACCATTTCAGGAATTTTTACCCCATAATGGTATAATTAGTGGTCATTAAGCAAGGGTTTCCCCCCTTAGTTTAATGTTCATAAAAGCAACATCTTTTGCCCCAAATTAATTTCCTCAAATTGGACAATTGGTGACCAGTCAACCTCTTAACAGGGCAGGAGACACATGCTCACAAGCCAAATCCTGTCCGTGTACAGACAAGACTGATTTAGTTTCTATGGCAACAGGGCAGCTCCCTAAGCAAGTCACCCCCTTTTTTGGGGGGGAGGGGGGACCAGTCATAACATGTGTTGCTACAGAAGTTATTGAACACATCATTTAGTCTGACGAATCCGGTAGAAATACCAAAAGGGCCAACTACACCGAAATGATGCTGCACTATCATTATAGCCATATGAGCAAGGCAGCTTCATTTCAAGCTGGTACTTGCCAAAGGAATGCCTTCCCTGTCAGATGTTAGACAAACCGCTTAGGTGTGGCTCATGTCTTTGGGCAGCGGCATGTCAGCCTTCAATAGGCTTAAGCTCCTTCAGAGCCCAAAGGCATGTGAGACATTAACACATGGCTTACTCCTATAGCTAGGCCAACATGGCAGCGTTACACCCCGTGAATTACATGCATGCTACAACTACTACACACAACTGAAACTGCATTGCTCTTTGGTCAGAAAAAAAAGCTTCCAAATAGGTTTTGGAAAATGAATACACAGCTAAAAAAGAAATTATACCTTCAGATACAGAAAGTTTCCCCATTATAGATAGTTACTCTAAGGAACTCCTACCAAATAACCTGGCCCACATCCTACACTTATTGCATGGACCTCTGGGGGATCTCATCAGCACAGGAATTGAGCTGCGTAGAACAGGACGCTCTTCAGCATTCTGAATTATGCTTGGAAAAGTGAAATTTACCAAGTTACAGCTTGAGAGGGGAGGATGTGTTTTTACCCTAGTCCACAAGGACCGCCGATGTCTCTAGAGGAAGCAGGATTTCCAGCCATGACTCACCCCTCGGGGCGGGCCAGCAGCAACCCAACATGCAACATGCATCAGGAATCCGACTTATTCCCAGCAGAGCAGCCATTACAGAAATGCCCGGGATTAAGCCCCTGCCTTTTTTGGACATCAGTGGTCAATCATTCCACCACAGATGAAAGGCAGCTTTCCAGTAGTGCCCAAGATGGGAGAGGTACATACTCGTGTTACTGGACTGAAAAAAAAAAAAAAAACAAAAACTTAACAGGAACCACAACTGGCTGACATGGAGAAATCAAATAGCGAACCTCAGACCTTTGGAAGTGGGACAAAAGCAGGACTCCCACAAAAAGGGCTTCAGTTATATTTTCCTCAGACTGACAAACACTTAGAATTCACACAGTGCAATAACTAGTCAAACTTGAAGTGAAACAAATGGGTGTTAAATGTACTAGATGTTAAAAAACTAGATGGCAAAAATAAAACCAAAAAAATGCCCTTAAGGGGAAAACGCAGGAGAATGCCATACAGACAGTGGGGAGAACTTTTCTACAACTGGCAGGTTTCAAACCACTAACGTAGCCTGAAATGGCGTTTTTCCAGCCAGCTCGCTGAACTGGGTTAGAAGCACCACCGACACGGAAGTCCCAAAGGAAATTGCTCACATTCCAATTACGACTTATCAGAAGCCCCCAGTCTGAGGTTTGGGCTCCTGCCCCCCGCGGCAGTCACCCAGTGACTCAAGGTCAGACTAATGGAAAAATGCTGCTCATTAGCTGAACAGAGGGCCAAGGAACCTTCCAGAATCAGCCAGTGGTCACCACATATCTAGAGTTTAGATCACGACCAGCATTTATATTCCCAAACTAAAGCCTGATGTTTTTGTAAGCTTATAAAATGAATGCCAAGCTAGTTTCATTTAAACCAATGTACCATTTGCATGTAACTTGAGAGAGAAGCCCATTTTGAAGACAACACTGGCTTCATTATGAACAGTTTAAGCTGAGTTAACACAAACACTGAGTATGTACAACAATGGCCGCTCCAAACATCCTCTTCTTCCCTTTCCACCTCCAAAGGTCTGTCTTGCTCCTCCCTCCTTGCTCATACTCCCTGGAATCATTCCCCCTGATTTTTTAGCCTTAAAAGGGCAGAAGAAAAACCTGATCCTGGCAGGGCCTCCCATTCCTACACTCTGGAGTTTGATTTCAACAGAGGAGCGTCAGGGAGGGAGGAGGGAGAGGGGTGGGGAGCAGAGGAGCACAAATCTGCTGCGTACAGAGTTTTCAAAACCCGGTACCGACAAGCAGGGTGCCATCAGTTGCTCAAACTTGCGGCTGGACGGGCTCCAGATCCACAGAAAAGCCCCCCCCCCCCCAACTCTCCTCACATGAGAAAGGCAATATGGGAACAACCACTGGAATGTCTGCAGCAGAACTCGGCAAGACTACAACTCAGTACAGTCCCCCCCCCCCAAAACCAAAATCATTAATCTCAGCTCCTGCTCTTTGGGGGTGGGGTTTTGAAAAGCTACATCTAGTCCTTGCAGTTTCAGAAAGGCTAAAATGGTTTAAATCCATTTACAAGGGCCAGAGTGGACTGCTCACAGCCTGTGCTGAACATCACACAGAGATGCAAAAAAAACTGCACTGAACACACCGCAGGGCTAAACACGGGCCAGCTGTCAGCACAGAGCAGCCAGAAACTGGAACAGCAGGGACAGTAGCCAGAGGAAGTCTCTTGTAACGATAAGTGGAGCGCCATCCAACTCATTACATCAACATTGTGATCTCCTCCCTCATCATACAGCCTTAAGGGGAAAAGATTAACCAGGCGGAAATCCATTCGCAAACTGGCAAAGCTTGGGGATCCCAACCAGGTCAATTTTAAAAATCAAGGTTAATATTGTATGCGACACACACACACACTGCATGTCGGGATGTATAGCAGGGGACATTATATCAAATGATGCAGATGCATACATTTTCATAGGTGCATAATTTGGAGCTAACCTACCTTCATCTGCTTAAAAGCAGCACCAATAATGTTCCAACCGTTGCTTGGCCACATTAACTCAATTAAAGCCCTATAAGATCAGGGATTACAGCTGAGGAAAATTCAGCAACATCTGGCTCTAAATAAAGCCAAGGAGAATCATCATCGTCATCAGTTCAGTTGAGTAACTCTCAGGTCATTCAAAAGAGTCAGTGTTTTCCATGTCTTCTGATCCATGTTGAATCCATGGAGAATCAGAATCCACATATTACCCATAACCAAAAGTAGCAATACAGCATCCGTGCTTGAGGAATTCTAACAATTCATGTATTGACCAGAGAGGCAAGGCTTGCACACAGTCAGGCTGAACTGTAGTGTGCATTAGATAAGCAAAGACCAAGGTTCAACTTCATTCAAAGAGTCCCATCCTAGGACCAGAGAAACAAACAAAAGGTTAATGTGAGACTTTAGTCCTTCTGGTCCCAGGGGGGGGGGGGGTCTGCTACCGAAATGATCCATGGCCAAACTGTGGGTACTGGTACAGTGCTACAGAGGGGTGGGGGAGGCCAAACAAGACAAAACAAGCTACCCTTGACTGGAACAAAAAAAAAAAAAAAAAAAAAAAAACCACCTTCAAATAACCCAGCTTATCGTAAATCGATAAGCTGCTCTACAGCTACACTCCAAACAAGGTTTACCACAGTTGAAACGGACACCAAGAACGTGTGGGTGCCCATTTAACAATTCCCCAAATTAGCATTTACCCAAACCCAACCCTCAGGGATCCCTACACAGGTCATGTTTTTGCTCCATCCCAGACCCCAGGTGAGCAAAAACACGGACCATCCGGAGGGTCCCCCTGCCCTACAGCTTCTAGTTGCATCGACAGGGTCACTACACAGAACTGTGACTCAGATTGGGTGATGAGCTCAGAGGCATTCAATTTAAAAATGTAAGTATGTGTGAAAGCAGGCTTGGCCGGCATTACAGTAAAAAGGTATACTGCAGTATTTTTAAATCTTGGTGATCAGCAAAACTTGTAGGGGAATCACCTCCCTCCATTCAGCGAATTACCAGAATAGCATTGCTTTCAAAAATACCATCAAAACTGCACTATACCACAGAATAATGTCTCAATGATATGAAAAATTAGAATGCATTTGTATGGAGGTCATTCAAGAGCCTTCAAATGGACCACCACACAAGCCACACCTCAGATGTGACACCTGTGGAGTCTGAAACCTCTGTATATCAGGTAAGCCCTAAATCCATCTTATAAAAAAAAAAATAAAAAAAATAGAATAAAAAAAAAAAAAAAAAAAAACACCACTTCAGTCAAATAGCAATATGGTATGCTCTCAAGTATGCAGCTTTCTACCAAGTACTCAGCGTCCACACTACTGTTGCCTGATACGAGACCGCTGCATGACAAGGTCTCTCAGGGCATAATGCCACGTTTTTGGGCCATGGCTAGGATTCAGATAGAGGCAGCCATGATTTTTAATGTCAGGAGGACTCAAGAGCCAATCTTACTCCACTCAGGCATTCCTTAAACTAATCTAGCATTTGCAAAAGCAAAAGTGCAGCTTCCAATCCTGGACCCGAGAATCAGTCACTGAAAGAGATGGCAAGTCTGTTGATTACATGCCAAAGGTAGCATTCAAAGGGGTACTGCAGCTGGCTGGTGAACAATTATAGCAGAGGACTGGAAAAAATATCCAGCTAGATCAAATCAAACCACGTTCAGAGCTAATTTGGAACCAAATGCAGTGTACTACCCATTCTGCCAAGAGCAAAACTCTTACCACCGTTAGATCACTGATCAACTAATTGATCAACTAACCTACTCTAAACCAGGGTTAGACAGATTCAATCATGGACCCATTAAGAGCTGGATAAGCAGGACAAGTCATGCGTGAGGTTGAGCAGTAGCTAGAAAAAGTGTGAAATAAAGCGTGGGGAGATATAATGGATGGAAAACCCCCTGAAAAATTCAGATGAAGAAACCAAGCATTGAACAACTGCTCGCTCGGGATGGCTTGGTGTCCTAAAAGCTGCCAGCCCTCAGTCAAGTTTTATTTTGAGCAGTAACCTGAAGTATAATTTGCTTTAAAATCACTACTGCAAACATTAGACTCACCATAATGTCTAACTGAACTAAATGAGCAGACCCATCCCAAATGGTAACAGTCAAATATATGCAAGCCAAAGCTACACAGAAGACAAGTCTTCACTCACAGAAAGAAACCACTAAAACAATATAGTATATTCTACAAAGCAGGGTGAAAACTGACAAAGCCTGCAATTTTTGACACTTGGGAATAGTCCTGACATCCCAAAGCTTCCTCATACAGCTGTGGGACTCACTGCAGTGTCCAATCAGATATAGAGCTTAAGGTACCAGATAGGACAGGCTCCAGAATTTCAGAATGAGAAGGCCAATTAGCTTCCACCTCTCAGAGCACCAACTAAAATGTTTACATGTCAGTCATCTCACCTTCACTTAAAAGGTGCAATGAGGACACCTTCAGAAAAAAAAACCCACAAATAGGGTTCTGAGAAGCGCAGGCATGTGCCAGCAGACAAGAGTCTGCACCCTAGACTTCCTGCTGTTGTCGTGACAGCATCCAACCACAGGACCAGACAAAGCGGGTCAGACCACAAAAATACCCACAAGATGAGAAAAAGATCAAACAGGCTATCCAGACAGATCAAGAGAAGATTAAGTCTGTGGTTATAAAATTTATATAAGATTTTTGCCCATAAACGGGTAAACATGCAGTAATATTGAATAAAATTATAGAAGGAAATTACTCTACTCTGGAATCCAAATTAAAGCTGCTGCTCAACTATTCATTCTGCTAACATGATTGATACAATGAGAAGTAGACATTCTTATAGCACTGGCGTTCCTCAAAAGCAAACATCCCAACCTTTTCACATGTCACTGCATCTTAAGTGGAAACTGCATCAAGTGGAGCATACTTCAGCATTTAAGGAATCAGAAGTGGCTTCATCCGTTTGAGCAACACATCCAAACAAGTTAATTGGAGTTGGTTAAATGCAGAGCTACCTACCCATCCATCCTGTGACAGGGTTGTGGGAGGTCTGGTGTCGATCCTAAAAGCTATGGGCCCAAGACAAGAAACGACTCAAGATTGGGTTGGTGCCCCATCGCTGGGCACACCGACACCATTCACACACTCAGAACCATCCTTTTCCCGTTAAAAAAAGGAAAGTCATGCCAACCAGTCATTGAAATTTTGCCAGCTGGCAACCACCCCTCCCCAGCATATTGTAATGGAGGGGGAAATCTCCACCCTGTTCAGAGAATTACCACAATAACACTACTTTCGAAAACGCTGCTTAGCCTTTACTCAGTGTGCAACAATTAACAGTAATTCCAGTCATTATGATTGGCCAACTTACACTTGGAAGTGAATGAACAGAGAAGAGCAAAGTAGGAACCAATGAGCAAGAAGTTGACACCGCTGAATGGGTGCAGCCAGATTCCCGGCACATTAAAAGCAGAAGAGTCCCTTGCGGAGTCACACACCATGGGGCAGCTCACTGCAAACTTTAGGTGGGAAGGTTTGAGGTCACAAGCTTGGGATGTTGTGGGGAGTGTGCAGTCAGCTGCCTTAAGAAAAGCCTCCTACATAAAAACTTCATGGAATGACCAATGTTCATTTTTTCATCCATACCAAGCCACTAAGGCTTGGCATTCCCTTGCCATTTAGTCTGTGCCAATGGCTTCAACACTTCAATACACCACACTCACACACCTCATGTATTGCTCTCATTATAAGGACACTCCATTCATTCCTATGGGCATAACCCTGATCCCAACTATGACACACCTTTAACCCCAACCCAGCCCTAACGTTAACCATAAGTAACCAAACAAGATATGAGACTTCTGGCATTTTTAGTTTTTTGACTGCAGACAGATTTTTATATAATTGATGTTATCCTTGTGAGGACTGAAAAAAAATGTCCCCACAAGGTAAAAAGTAGCAGGTTATCATCACATTGGGGGGGACATTGGGTCCCCACACTATTACAAAGCCACACACAAACAATGCATTTCAGCTTCCACCTCCTTGTATACGTGGACACAAACGTTAGCTGCACAAGTGCTAGCCATTCTAATGGGAAGCCCCGAAAAAGACTCCAAGCCAGTCTGGATTACAATGGAGGGCAGGAACAAGCCCAGCTGGGCGTGGACTTGTGGCCTCCTTCCTTCTTGCTTGGTGGTCAGGGGAGGAAAAAAAAAAATGAATAAAAGGAGCTGACACACAGTCACCCCAAACATTTCAAACACCATCTGATTAGATAGCCTTCCAACATGCCAGCAGGATTTAATCTCCCCCATACACCCGCACTACATTACATACTTAAGACTTGAAATCGTGGTTCTGCAATACTGATCTTGTTTGCAACATTCAAACTGTTGACTGTCCAGTCATTAGACCAAGACACCCTAATCAGGCATCAACAAACTGCAGAACAAATGAACACAGCATTCCTCTTCTGAAAGATGCCCCACCCTTCACTATAGGTCCCTGCCTGTACCCTGTCCCGAAGGCACAGATCGAACATCCTGGACGCTTTAACCGAAAACATGTAGAGTGCAGTATTTGTGTTTGGTTGAATGAAAACTCCTTAGGGCTATGCATTCCCCCTCCAAGTATCTGGGTTATGGAAGAAAAAAAGATTTTAAAGTGGACATTAACTGTGAATTCAGGCCATAACCATTGCAGTTTAAGGAAACGCCTTTCAGGGTCCCTGGTGTATTTTGGCCAATATTTGCACTACATAAACATTGACACTTTGGCAGATCAAGCAGCGACACTCCGCGGGTGCAAATCCACGCTCAAGACTGATCTACATGCGTGGCCCACCGGTTACTGGCTCGCTGGAAAGACAGGCGATCGGTCAAGGGGAAACAGGGACAAGTTAACTTCACTTCGAGAGAGCGATCACTCGCCGTTACAGGTCGGCTCCTGTCCAGGCTATTTATTCCGGAAACATTTCGGCTCCGTGAACCCTGAAGGATATCAACTTAATTCGGGGCACCGGGCGACTTTAAAACCCGGGACCGGTAAACTGTTACATTGCAACCCGCACTGAATGCGCTTTTCGGGAGAAAATTGGGGCCACTTCGCGATCCTTTGCATCAGTCATAACTTAAGCCACATTCACGTGAACAAAGGAACTATTCTGCCCTATCGAGGGGAAAAAACTGATTTTCACAGCGTATGACTCACGACACAAAACGAACAGAAACAAGCTTTACGGCGTTTCTGTGTAAAGAAACTAATTCGTGGCGTACAAAATGCGCATTAAAATGTCGCATTTCTCATTTGCAGTT
>JAODKL010000128.1:22830037-22850120 GCA_026780765.1 Petrocephalus schoutedeni
TTAGTAACCTAATTAGAGAGTTGCAGCGAAAACCCGCATACACACCGGCCCTTTGTGGATAAGATTGGCTACCCCTGGCCTGAATCATAGGCCTATTCTAATTCACAGATCTTATACAGGTAAAATTCTGCATATTTACGATATATTTATATTTATTTAAGTTTTAAACACTTCATTAATTGAAAAAAAATCATGAAGAGAAAATGAGTTTATTCTGGCATTGCACTAACTTGAAATGCCACATCTAAATGCTGACAATCAAATAGTTTTACTAACCGGGGTTTGACGCCCCCTAACACACGTTTGGTGTACTACACAGACAGCCTCATCCGAAAAGACTGACCTCTTACAGCAGACATCTAACAAGATGATGTTTAATACTACATTATTATGTTGTATATTTTCAGACTCTCACAAACCTTCTTCATTTGGTCTTGTTGATTGTCTAAACAGGCAGTATATTATTTATTTTTATAGACTATATTGAGTACAGACCTCTACATCAGAATAATGCAGAACCGACAAAACTATATGTGAATGTGCAGCAATGCATCAGTGCACAAACAAGGCATCAGCGAGACATTATATATATATATATATATATATGCAGTAATTATATAAAACTTCAGTTGCTCGCTGCTTGTAGAAAGAAAGATACGGATAATTCCTTAAAATTACATAAATTGATTAGTCACATCAAGTCACATTCATTAAACTCATTACCTTCTTAGTTTGAAAGTTTTTCTGCCACACTGTCAGTGTAAATGTCGAGAACCGAGAAAGATGCAACTGCAGGCGAAGCGTGTTATCACAGTAGCCACACCTTTAAAAAAACACCCTGAAAGGAAAGACATAGAGACGGAACTCGACACGCATAGTGGGACCGCAGCAGAGGATATCCAAATATACAGGCTGAGTGACACACACTGATTGTAACCATTGCAAACAAACGTAACTATAGTAACAACAATGTTTTGCATTTGTTTTATTACATCGGAATAACGTGGAGGCGAAACATACAACATTAAAACGCAATATCCACGTATCCAGCCCCTGGAGTTATGGCAATCCCCCCTTTATGCCGTAATTGATAGCGATCTTTAGGGGCAGTACTAACGTCGGTATTAATGGGACGCAGCCTTAGATCTGGCACCCTTGAACCGGCTCCGTACTGCCAGGCCCGTGCGTACGAGGGCGCACGCGGCTCCCACATCACTGTCCAGGCACGAAACGGACCTTTTCCATATTTTGCCATATTTGGTGAAGGGGCCATAATTAGATTACCGGAATGGTGCATTTAAAATATTGTAATATCAGACTACTTGTGCCTATGTTCACCACCTTCATAAAAAGAACTGTCAAACAAGTAAAAAAAAGGACACATCAAAACGGTTTCACTTGTTTGCGCAATTTCTGTTCTATCTGCAAACAACAAACGGGTATTTCATCCCACAATGTAAGGCAAAAATACCGTTTAGGAGTAGTACAAAGCTGTTCTCCAAATATGCATGCACGGTTAAGAGTAGTTTCTGATTCACAGCGCACCATAATTCGACAAATACAGTAACATACATATAACTGATCTGCCCTATAGCGGACAAAGTAAGGATGCCGACCTTACAATATCCAAACGTTACCCTTTACCTCAGTCATTCCAGTACTCAGCATACAGGTCGACATAACTCTGCAGACTTCAGCTGACAATACTTTTGAGATTTAGATCACCCGTTATGTTCCAAGCAAACCCCGCACAGAGTATCACTGCCTGTACAATAGATAATACTTCATATCAGTTATTAACATGCATGTAAACTAAAGAAAGATATAACTGAATTTTGTTATGCACCATGTACCTGTGTTTCTCCTCTTTTCTGTCTAAAATACACTTGGATCGCCTTCCGTCTCCCGCTGGGGCGTGCGTAAAGCCACACCAGTGAAAATGTACTTTGTCTCCGTACCTCCGAATCACCGCTACGGCTGAGAAAGAACAAGACTGACACCCCTTGGTCTTCTATATCTCCCTCTCTCCTTTCGCCGTTCTATTGCAAAAGCCTTAATTGGTAAGATATAAAAGGGAGGTGTTTTTTTTTCTTATGGAGTGAGTATGTTTCAGTGGAGGGCTGACGTTATACCGGCGACCGCGCCTCCGGATTATAACGGTATGATGTCACCCCCTTCGGCTCCCATGTTCAGCGCTAAACTCTCATCTTGTATTCGGCAGTGACGGCTGACCCTGCAAAGTTATTTTGCCTCTCAGTCTTAGAAAGAAAAAAAAATCGTCCCCTCATTCTCTGACTTTCTTCCTATCTCTTGATGAGGACCGTTCAGATTTAGGTGAGCGCAAAGATCGTCTCTCTTTTCCGTACATTCACAGGAAGGGGAGAAGCCGAGGAGACAGACGCCACAAATGTCGAGGCTCTTACACCTGGATTTAATAACTTGCAGTACTCTGCATTATCTATTTGCCACTGGCTGAGCGAAATCCTCAGTGAGATGGGAAGTAAAACGGACATTTAATCCTAAATGAACAGGCCAGCGTCCGCAGAATAGTTGATTCTCTGTGGTGCAGAAATACCCAAACGCTGCAGGTGAGTTCTGTTTATACAATGAAGACCTGAGCCTGTCCACCAGCAAAACTGTGAGATAATGAAGCATAATGACATCTTTCTTAACTATCCCAAGCTTTCCGTGATTCATGCAGACTGTTCAAACAAGCAAACTGGAAGCAAAATCTACCTTCTGTGTGCCTGAGGAAAGCCCTGAACTGGCACACAAATACGGAGCTGACCTTTATACTAACAAACTGTTAGCATTATAAGCACAATCGCGGTCGGAGTTATAGCAAGCGTCGTTAAGTATGCACATATCACCTCCGCTGTCAGACACACCCAGTCCAGGGCCAGCTAACCAGATCTCGCTCCAATGCTGGTTTGTGGACATTAATCCACTGCCACGACCTGCAAGAATTCATGGTCGCAACTTTATATCCTGTCTGTTTGGCTCATGGTTTACTATTTATTTATGTTTTCGCCGGACGCTTTGATCCTTAGCGACATGCTTATTTTGAGAGAAAACAGGGTCAGTCCCTGGAGAATTTGGGGGTTAAGGGCCTGGCTGAAGGGCCAAACCGTGAATCATTCTGCCGACCCTGGGATTTACACTGGTGATCATCCAGTGAAGGGAACAGCATGCACCCCCCGCTGCGCCACACACTGCCCCAAGATTAATGAGCAATGTTAGAACACTGCTGCAAACAGGCTACAGATTCGAAGGAGCGCAGCTGTGTGTGCTGAGCTTATCCGCCAGTCCCCATCTAAGTGTGTGCCAGTGCTTCCACTGGGGCTCTTTGTCAAACTGACCTTTGCAGTTCTGCACAGTATTTGTTGTCCCTCCTAGGCTGCAACCTAGAATATGTGTGTGTGTGTATGTGTGTGTTTGTGAGAACTTGTTTATGTGCATGCCATCAGCACTGCGACATACCCCACCCTTCCTTTTTGCTCATTTCTCTTTTTTTTTTTTTTTTTTAATCGGTCATGCTGTTCTGTAAAACACATGGTAGAGCTCAGTGAGTATTGACTCTCAACCCTCCCCTTAAATGCACATGATTAATGTATAATTTTTCATTGCGTTCTGACACCCATTCCGGCCGTTCGCTATGAATACATACAGATGGTAGGATTTGCTCATTAGACTCCCTATGTTTTGCGTGGCGGTGACATCATTGGTATCTGCACACTGTCAGGACCTGTTCTTCTGTCGATTGTCTGTAAAAGGGAGCGACATGGACCCTTTCAGCCGCCTTCATGTATTCGCGTATCATGATCCATAATTTTTAATCCAGCAGCAGCACACTGCAGGAAATATGTGGAGAGTCACTCTGAGGTGGGACGGGAGGCACACCTGTTTGGGTCGGATTGCACCGTAAACATATGTCTGTCTGACACCATTACGTCAGCGGGCTTCCCGGTGTCGTTGTAACAGCCGTGTGGAGCAAACATCTGTGTCACAGCACAGCCCGCCGTCCTGGATGAATCGGCGGCCGGTTCGCTGCATATCGACGCCATGTCCCATGAAAACGTAGCAAAAGGATGAGTTTGAGGGTCCCCGGGCTGATGTCAGCATGGACTGTCAGGTGTCGCCGATTTTACAAGCTGTTCCGTTTTTTCCTGAGGTCAGGGCGGGGCCCCGATGTTTGCTCAGGCTCTGTAGCTTGTGCATCAATCCGCTCCCTGAGTGGACCACACCAGAGTGAGATAGTTTGCTTTAAAAACTCTCTGTCTGGGTCACCATGCTGCTATGAAATGACTGCGTAACACTCTGGCTGAACTCAGTGTGCATTTAAATTCCCTTTTGATTTGTGGAATTTGAGGAGCCTGGCAGGACTTTTCATCTGGAAACCACAGGACAGCTACCCTTACAGAAATTCACTATGGCTTCCTATGGTTTTTATACAGTGACCATGGTTTTACTATGGTCCCTCATGGTAATTACTATTACTGTTACTATTCCTACCCATATTACTATCATGGTTTACTTATAGCACTTCATGGTAACTGTGGGACTACTATGGTTTACTTATAGCACTTCATGGTAACTAGGGTTTCACTGTAGTGAAACCATGATAAAACCATAGTCATAATCCATGGTTTTCAAAACAGGGTGAACCATAATAATGAAAAACCATGGTTATTCAAAGAACCACAGTAAAACCATGAGGCAAACATGTTGGAAATATTAAAGTCTGCACCACCAAAAAGACAAACAAGGTGAGTGTATAATGAAGGTCTGGTCAGCGGGTCTGGTGACAGGGACCTGAAAATGGGTTTGTCTGTGTTCCTTTCCTGTTTTCACACATCCTCTGTTTCCCTGAGATCCCTGGAGCCTGGCTGTTATTGTGACAGATACTGATGTTTTAACAGGTTTTATGTTCTGTGTGTATGACCATGCAATGGGGTAGTGGGCACAGTTACCTCCACTTTCCAGGGTTTGGAGTTTCAATCTCTGCGTGGAGCTCCTGGGGGGTTTCCTCTTGGTATACAGTTTTCCTCCTGTGGGTCACAGCGATGCAGTAGGGTCTAATTAGCTTCTCTTAACTGCCTATTGTGTGCGCACCATAATCAACTGGCATCTCATGCTGGGTGTGCCTCAGCCTTGTGTCCTAAGATGCCTGGGATGCAGTCAGAAAAAAAATACCCAATTTGTACATTTGAGGGTACAATTAGTAGACTGGGGCTGTATTCTAAAGGCTCTGCCAATTGTACCCTAACTGTAGGTAAATGTACCTTTTAAGGTATAGAAATGGACTCTGAGGAGCATTTTTGTACTATGGGGGTACACCGTACAGTAATGTTGTTTGTACCTTGGACAGAGCTGGATAGTTCAGGTCCAAAAAGTAATCCGCTAAGATTTTGTTTCAACCGACCAGTTGAGTATAACGACTATTCATCTGGTTGGTTGAAACAACTCTGACCTTGGGGGACTGAACTGTACCAGGGCTGGGCCCTTTTTTCTTCCAGCTTAGGCTCCTGTCCCCAGTGACGCCGACCAGGATGAATGATGAGATGATGGATTGACAGACTCTGCTGCTGCGCTCGTCTCTTATGAGCCAGTCCCACTGCCTTCCAGCACCTTTGCGGTAGCACATCGTGGTATCCAGACACAGCACAGGCTGAGCATCCCAGAATGCATCTGAATGCTTATAAGGTGTAGATAGCACCTCGTCCTTTTGGCAGCTGCAGGTAATGATGTATTGGATGAAGCACAATCTGCAGTTTCTAAAATAAACAGTACTCAGCTCTGCCCTTTGACTGACAAGTAAATTCCCTACAGAGAATAAATACATTCAAGCTTTGGCTTTGGGAAATGCCACAAACTTCAGCCAATTAAGAGTAATGTGATATGTCAATGAAGCAGTTATTCTGTGTAGCAGGACCGATCTGGTAATGCTGTTTAAACTGTTTAGGAAGTTTGCTTATGTAGTTAAAGCATTTGGTTTGTCATACTGGATGATTGTGATTGTGCGTCAGCATGTGTGTTGCTAAATTCACTTAAGCAGGAACTATGCTGTGCCCTGTCTGGCAGACAGGAAAAATAACAGCTGAATCATTGTTCAAAAACCGCAGCCTGGAGGATTCTTTATACTGCGGCAAAGGAGAAGAAAAGACAAATATTCTAATCATCTTCACCAACAAGAACAGAAAAGACAAGAGAATGGACAGAATGCAAGACCCCAACCACACTAAAACTACAACCAAACACTAAATCCAAGACTCTGCACAGCAACCAAAGGCCCCCCATGGAATGACACTCAAACAGGTTTGCCCCCTCAGGCTCATTGCCAGTTCTCACTTGCTGGCTGACAGCTTAGCCAATTGGACACCTTCAGTCTTTCATATTTGTGTTCCCACTCTCACTCACATCCTTGTCATCGACTCTAGGTCTCCTTCAAAGAACAAGCCTTTTGATGCCAGCCCCTGGCAGTGTTGTGACTCTCTGAGGCTGTGTCACAGTGCTCGCCATTGGACAGGGCTCAGATTGGGCGACGCCCCCTTTTATAAACGGATCAGGCTCATCCGAGTCCTCCAGGCCCCCCCGGAAACATGATCATGCTGAAAGTTTAAAGAGTTTGAATTTACAGCCACAGAATCTATCTGTCCTTTGATTCATTTCTCTTTATTTTATGCTTTCCCATCTGAAAAGTAATTGAGAAGCTTGGGTAGACGTGCAGCACTCGGCTGAGGGGGAATGCGTTTCATGTCATCCTTCCCCTCTCCTATGGTAGGAAACACACCTAAAATCTGTCTGGTCCTGTCGCTGCTTGACTGAAGCTGGAAAAATGTCTCGTGAAAAGTGTGATGGCACAGTGAGACTCTCTCTTCTCCTTCTGCTCTCCCTTTCTTCTTCTCTCTCACCTACCCAGTCCAAATTTGGAGATTTTCCCAAGACGAGTCAGAATAAAACCAGTCTAGCGGCATGAAACAGCTTGCCGCTCTGATGTGAACGCGTGTGCGTATGTGTTCGGACATGGAGCACCGTTTGGCCAGTTGTGTAACACAGTGACTTCTATGCATAGCTTCTTTTCTGTTGCCCGAGGACCTGCATGTTGATTATTATGCCAATAATCCCAGAACCATATCACTTATGCACTCTGGTGCCAATCATCTGTGTGGTCTGAGAGTCTCATTAGGCTAATCGGCTGGGATGACATCTTGCATGGTTGTGCAGAAGGTGCCTTTGATTCTTTTTCTTCAGCCTGCTGAGCTGTGAGGTCCCATAATGCCTCTCGGCTTTGCGACGAGACACTGGTTCCAGTGTACCGCCCTCCGCTGTAAATGACAAATCATGACAGCATCCCAGCCTGTGCTCTCGCATATTGTTTTATCGACTGAATGCAGACATTGCGGGGTAGAGACAGTTGTCTGCCTAGAAGACGTTTCTACAAACATAAAGCATGGAGCAGTTTTATTCTGGCGGTTTCATTTTTTTTGAGACGTACAATACTCATCAGAAAGTCTTGGAATGATTGCTTGATTCAGTAAAACAAATAGTAATACACAGCAACCAAAATTATGGTTCTTAACAAGCTTTTCCGAGTTACAAATGTTCATTGTCAAGCAGTCTCATTGGATGCTTTTTAATTTGTAACAAGCTTGCAATAACTTAAATCACCAAACATTTGTGTTTAATGTCCCTTTGGGAGCCTGTAACTACAACTGCAATTAACAGCAAAATGACAAGAACAGTACTGAATGAGTCAGTCAGAAACAATATGACACTTAATAAAAAAGAATGCAGTAAGTTGGCAACATTTTACTAAATTAAGCAAGTGTCCCAAGACTTTCTGTGAGCACTGTATGTATTGGAACACAACACAATAAAAACTAGTAAAAATGTCCAAAAATTTTCGGACATCTTGTTGGTTGCCTAGAAGAACACCGCTTCAGTTCCCAAACATCTCCTCAGGGGCACCTCAGCCATTCTATGTATTTATGAAGTTTCAGCAGCTAAATTCATTAATTAGCTTAATTTGTTTTTAAAAGTCAATGAGATATTGATTAGCTGTACTAGGTGTGCTAGTGGTGGAGTCAGGAAACGCGTGGGTGCATTGGGTGGTAGCTGGAAGCATTGGGGTGATTTTAACAGAATTTTTGAAATGGCAAAGCTAACTCACTTTGACAGGCGTAATATCACAGTTTTACACCAACATGAAAATCCTTTAAACATCATTTTCTTTTCTGCCTAAGACTTTTGCACAGTTCTGTATATGCTGTAGATATCTGAGATAAAAATACGAATTAACATACAGTATTACATCGGCGAATGATAAATGGTGTTTATGTGATATTGTTGTGTTTCTTACTGAAGTCCATGCTGGCTGATAGGTTGATGAAGATTTCATTAGGACAGCACAAACCACATAGGTCCTTGGATGCACCTTCAACATGCCTGTTACCATGAACAGAACATATAATTAACCCTTTATTCCACCACTGTGTGTGATGGTGGACTGTCTCTGATTTAAACTACATAGTGTAATGTTTGGGCCAGTGTTATGGAGAATGGAACAGTCTTCAGTTCCAAGGGCTTAGATTTGGTTTTGGATGGTAAGGACATGTCCCTACCAATACTGTGGGAGTGCCGTGTGTTTAGGGGAGTGGGAGGTTCGGGGCTGACTTGGTTCCTACCAATGTCGAAACCAAACCTACGCCCTTGTTCAGTTCCAGAAAGTAGTTATTTTAACCACAAGCAGAAATAAAACTGCAGATTCATGGAGGGCTGTATCGCACCGCACCTTAGAGTACCGGCAGAGTGAAGCAGCTCTTCTCTCCACATCCTGGAAGAAGCTTCTACACCTTCTGCTGTCCTCACAGATGCAGCATTTCAGACAGTCCTGCTCCATGTCCTCCCAGAGGAGAGGAGAAGCTAAGCGAGCAAACTGCTCTGCTTCTTCCTCACAGACAGAAACGAGGCCATCACAATACAAGGGCAGGACAGACACCATTGAGAATGTCACAAAAGATGCGTTTGGATGGAAAATGCACATCTTGGCAGGGTCTGAGAAATCTGAGAAATCTCGCTTCACCTCCACTCCAGATACCTCTGGACTTTTTTTTCCTTTGAAAGGAAATGCGTTTTCTTACGCTGACCTTCACGGATCATGTGTCTCAATGTAAATCTCACTTTTTCCCCTCGTGTCATTTGCTAATTCTTCATCTTGATCTTCCTTTTTGGTTATTTTTATATTTTGTTATTTAAATAGGAGAAATGACAAATAACGAAGGCACTTCTGAGTTCAAATGGCAGTTCTCCAGTATTGCTTCAGAAAGAAAATACAACTTTCACAGTAAAATGTGCCTGTGGGATACCGTATAAATTTACAAGCAGCAAAGTTATAAAATGGCAAGTATTTTGAAAGTCTCAGTATAACTATGAAGATGTAGTGGAAGATTGCCTTAGAGATTTACCAAAAATACTATTTCTCTCTGTCACTCTTGATCTCCAAGTGACATGACACTACAAATTTGGGAGAAGTATTTTGTATGCCCACAGAGATCCCTGCACTCAAACTCATTCCATTCAGCAGACTGCAAATGTCATACTTACTGAATTTAGTTTTTAAGTGCAGTTTCAGGGTCATGTCCTACGTTTTATTTTTATGTACTGGGTGAAGGATGGACATTGACGTTCCCCGAGTCTGTCATGACATTGGCTAAGAGTTTTGGAAAGCATCTCGCAAGGAACAATGATTTACAGCCTGACCACTTCCTGGGAGACCGGCGCGGTCTTTATTTCGGGCCTATGACTGAAAATGGAATTTCAGCTTCTTCCTAGACTACATAACATTGGACTAAGTCCTGAGGCCAAAGTGTCCAAGTGTTCAATTCCCGGCCAAAAATCTCCTTCATTCCTTAACCGTCTCCCGCGAGAATAGGCATTAATGGAAGTCCAACTATTTCTATATCCAACACACGCTGTTTCCCTTCTCCTCAAACATGATTCTTCCCTCCCCAACCCCCAGCGCTTATAGGGTTTTTATGAACTCTGTGGGGGGCATTACATCACCCAGTGAGCAAGATGGGCAGAAGACAGGGAGAGCAGAGCGCTGGTGGTTTTGCCCTTATATGGAGTGAGGAATGCGATGAGATAGAGAGGTAGCTATGAATGACTGATCTTACTCCCTCTTAGTGACCCTTCCACCTCTGTGGTTCCCTCTCCCTCTGATCTGGGTCCCCTTCTCTGTGATTAACTTTCAGGCCCAATGAGCAGCACACTCATGTACACGACTAAAGAATGTAGCCCAAAATAAATCAGAGGGAGAAGGTATGTCAAAAATGTGCATCTCTTTCACTTTTGTCCCCTTTATTGTGGGGAAATATTTACCATGACTGGGCTGGTTGGGAAAGATGAAGGGAGGTTTGTGTTAACATGTTCAGTAAACTTTAATGTGTCCCTGTGAGGTGGCTGTGTTATAATTGGCATGTTAAGAAACCATGCATGTGTGTGCATTTTAGTATTTTAACACATTGTAAGGTTATCCTGTATGATATAGCCCACAGTGTGTTTTAGTGTTCTAGCATACTGTATTTTAATGCTTTTATGTTTAGTCTGAGTGTGGGTTCCTGATCTGCCTTGACATACTGCACGCAAACAGGACAGGACAACTGTGCTTCATACATCTAGTACTGTTCTGTACTAAGACACTCCAATATCAAATTCCTATCTTTACTCAGAGTGTGTACCAAGAAGCCAAATGTAAGCATGGTGCTGGGAGAGGAAGCAGACACATTGCAGAGAAAACAGGGGCACTGATAACCAGCCACATCAATTACAGTCTCACTGCAATAGGAGAAAAGCTAGAACATTTCCATACGTCAAAGAGAGAGACCAAACCACTCCACCATATAGTTAACACTCCCTAATTTAGTAATTATGCTTAATTCACCAGTTGTACAAGTACAGGTGCAGAAGAACTTCTTATTCTTCATATGTCGCGTTATGCTATCCAATTAAATAAACATATGTACAGGTGAGTGCAAAGCATGAGGTCAGTGTGCATTTATCCAGTGTCCTGGGGAGCAGTTATCAGACTGAAGGGCCCAGTCGAGATGCCGGATTCTCTGCCTGCCTTCACATTCTTCAGTAGAAAACTGTTCATCATTTCCTAACTTGCTTCCAGAGCAGCACAGTAAGGCTTAAAGTGGCATGCCGGAATATGGCATAGCTACCGAATCTCAATATAAATATTCCCAGCCTGCTGTTATTGTTAATAAAAGTGTTAATTGAGCTATAAACAGTATGAAATAGTGTAAATTTTTATATGAGTGATTTTAAGCAAAGATATATTGTATCTGAGGGAACTATTGAAGTGTTTCCTAAGATGCATAAAGTCAGTGTAAACAGTGAGTCATGTATTATCGCAGAGAGATAAGCGATTCCAATAGGAGATCAGATAACTTTTGTTTCTTTTCATAGTGAAAGACCGAGACAGACACGTGGCAGAAGCCGGATAACAAAAGGCACGAGGCACTTAAAGCAAATGGAACGCTGGCAAAACTTTTTACTGGATTACTTTTATCAGCCTTGTGGGTTACAGCTGAGCTAAAGGAAGACCACCAAAACTCATAATGTGAAGATCGCTCATTAAGTACAGAAGGAAAAGTCTTTATGGACATAAAAAGGGGCGCATAATTAAATAAACAAGGCTGCAGAATTCAGAATAACCTTGGTGGTGTTTAAATCACGATGCAATAAAAAAAATAGATGTACCTGCATAATGAAGAATGCAATGTATCGCTTGGTTTCAACAAAGTGAGGAACGTTAAACTGTCACTCCAAAGGAAATGAGCTGAGCACTATTTCATATTTCCGTTTAACCGGGTTCATTTAAGATTCCTTCTTAGAAACATTTAAACCAGAACAAGCCCACTTTATTCTCAGGCTTTAGAATGTTTTTGACTTCACAGAAGACAGAGCTGTATGAAAATGACTAGAGCCATTCGGATGTTCCGCTGCCTTGAATCCCAATTACCTTCGGAATAGTGTCGCCGAATCTTGGAAACACGCCGGGTGTTCCCACAGTCTCACCTACCGGGAGCGAAAAAGAGACGCCTACATTGTCAAATAAGTGGATAGGAATTAATCTCAACCAGATTTAATGAGAAAGAACTTGGTGGGATTTATTTATCTGGATAACGTATGTGAACGGTAACGGCTTATTCAATAAGTGGAGGTAGACTTCGCCATGTTATGTGTCATTTAAGTAAAATCGACAGCCAGCTGTTGAAAGGACAGTGTAACTAATGGATGGTTATAAAAAGACGATACTGTGCACCTACTTGGTCCGCGTCAGAATTGTTATTACAAGGTTCTGAAAAGCACAACAGTAACCTTGCTCACTGACTGTCCCATAGCAGTTGAAGCCACCCACGCCCCAAAATCCTTATTAAATGGCCATGTATTAGCCCTGCCTAGTCAGCGATCTGCGGAGCCTATGCTGTCTCACTGCGCTGAGCAGCAGATCCTGTGTGATACCTTCACCCCTGGATAAGGCTGTTACCCCCCCCCCCCCCCCCCCGCAAGTAAGTAGACACATGCATGGCAGTAGGAGCAGTCGGGTGGGGTGCAGGTGGCCACCTTCATGGCTTCGTATGATCTCACAGCTCAGGTAGCTGGAACTGACACAAAACTTGTGAGGGCAGGTTGTTCAGTGTGAGATCTCAAAGAGGAACTCAGGGCCAGAGGAGATTCCCGGATGGCTGAAGGAGAGGAACAGAAGCATGCTAAATGACCGAATTGCTGCCAGAATCAGTTAAATACAAATTAAATCTGAAATGTTTGCTGTACACAAACATGTCGTGAACTTCATTACATGAGCATAAACCTCAGGAATGCGTTTCTAGCTGAGTGCCTTCCTCTCTTTAGTGGTATTTTAACTTTCACTTCCTTTTAAGGGCTGTACTGTGTCATGTTTTCAGCTGAAACTTTTCCCAAATTTGAAGGAAAACTTATGTTTTGTTATCATTCTCCTAATAGGATAGACCTCTGGTTATAGTTCTAATGGTAGTAGAGCAGAGGTATGCTAATTGGTTAGCATATCAGCACATGCCTTTATGGTCACCTGGTTGCTATGACAACTAATTGTTTGTAAACAGAGACGGAGAGTCTCTCGTGATGCTTGGATAAGCGATGCCCCATACATGCATCATACGCATATGCCGTATGACACACACCCCAGCCATCTGTATGATGCTTATCCGCAAAAGTAGTTTTGCGGATAAGCATCGGATTTAGCCCCAGTACATCAAAAGCTGTATATTTTCTTTGTAATACTACAGAATCAGGTGGCCTTATTCTACAAAGTGACTTATTAAGAGCCCTTTAAAAATGGCTTTGTCTTTCTTTGTATATTTGCATCATTCATTTTCAATAACATATCAAATATATTGCTGTATTATTATATGTTGTAGGCTATTTATATCCTACAGATACACACTAATACAGTTATTCTTATAATCTAATGCAACTGAGAACTGAATTTATATGAAATTTCTGTTCATTTGTGTATATCCATCCATTTTCCATGACCATTCAGTGAATGGTTGTGGTGAGCCTATAGCTTCTTCCCAGAATACACAGGGCACAGGGCTGGGTACGCCCTAAACAATAGGGCAGTCCTTCACTGGGTCCAAAGCACACACACATTAAGGACAGGCATACCTTTCTTTGATGAAACCAAGCCAATCCTGGGGAGAACATGTTAATTCCACAGTGCAGGGCTGTATACGTAAACACCATTACTACAGTGTCTGCATGCCCCTAAGCACTCATGGCTTTCCATGCCTTAATCCTTTTCCTCTTTCAACATCTCCAGCATCTCATTACCTACCTACGCAGTCAAACGCACTCTTATAGCTATCATTTCGTTGCGTTGTCTTCTTGTTCACCGTCTAAATATTGTTTGGCCAGATTGTCTTTCAGACATTAAGTCATCGGGCACCTGAAGTCATTGTGCCCATTTTGTTTTATTTACTTCCACCTTCTTTCCGTCATGTCCCTGTGGCAGGGCCGGCTCTGGGTGTTCTAGCAGCCTAGGTGAGATTCCGAGCACCCCTCCCACCCACTACCCCTCTCTTTTGCACCCCCCCTAATTGCCCATGTCACCTCTAGGGTGGACCGGCCCTGCCCTGTGGGGTACATTGGTTGACAAAGGTTTTCAACTTGCTCTCAGGTGCTACAAGTGTCTCTAATCCGACTGCAATGCTTTGTCTCATCCTCACCAATTGCAGGACATTCTGCGTAAATCTTCCCTATACACCAGAATGAATGTCCTGAGGCTGAGAGATATTTAACTGGGTAGATGAGCACCAGACAGTAAAGATAAATAACCATTTGAATACAGTGCATGCTTATATAAGAAAGAATAAAGTATTTCAACAAAATGCCCAGTGATGGGAAAAGGATATATACCATTTATTTTGCATGACTCATAATAAAACAAGTATATGAACAATATATTGTATTTGGGTGTGGGCTGGCATGCTATTTATGCATGACAGGGGGAAAAATAAACTGCTTGAAACTGGGTGTGGCGGCTTACCAAATGCAATTCACAGTTTGTCACATTAACTGAGCGATAGGAAATGTCAAAGTTGGCTTCCAGTGTAAGTCATTGACAGGGCTAGCAAAAAGGAACACCCCACCCCCGCACCTCCCCTCCCCACCGCACACACACACACACACACACACAAGCTCCTTCTTATAGAAGATCCAGTGCAATACAGGCTGAACTTTTAATGCTGTAAAAGCCAGGGTACCTTTTCATATGTTTCTAAAACTTGTTAATATTGAATTTGCAAAAGTGTCATCAATATAATCAGGGGGTGTGTGTTATATTGACAGGGCCTTTAGTGTTCAATAATTGTGAAAATGTATTTCCCACTACGGATCAATAAAGCATTTTTTATCTATGTATAATATAAATACATTTTAAATCTACTAGCGTAAAATTGGAGTTTGCTGACACCTACTGGAGAATAGAAAAACTGAAACGTAAAATACCTATTTGTAAAGGTTTCGCCAGGGCAAGTAGCAATTATCTATTGACTGTGCAGCCAAAACAAAAAAACAATAAGGAAACAAGGACCGCCTGATTTGATTGTTTTTTATATGGTTTTATATGGTAATTATTCACCCACTTACTGGAATACATGTGTAAGCTTACTTCACCCCCAGATACTAACTAGTTTGGTCACCGTACACCTCCAATACATAAACTGCGCAGTGAGAACTGGAGTGGATTTGGTACCATGGTATTCACCCTACAAGTCTGTCAAACTGGGTGACCGCCCCCAACTCCCACGTGGTACTCCCGGAAACCGGAAACTGCTATTTAAATAATTAATTAAAAAGGAAAACTTTCGTAAGCTATACATATGGTTAATGGTTTGTTAAAACTTATAAATTAAAGTTACGGCCTCAGTGGGGCTGCGTTTGTATGTCAGCAACGCTAACATCGTGAATAAACATGACATAAAATGTAAAATGAGAGCGGTAGGGGTGACACGTGGGAAGGGAGACGGCGGCAGGAAGTGACGTGCCGGAAAGAGGTGTGTCCTTTTCCACCATTAGGTGAGTATGAGGGCGGCTGGGTTTGCGTCTGCTCTCCTCAGAAACTCGCTAAAACACAGTAAAAACGCTGCTATTTGTCCCTAGAATTGACAATAACGAATCTGCATCTTCGTGTTGTGTTACAGGTAGCGAAGATGGGTCGCCGGCCTGCCCGATGGTGAGTGTGAAGCGGGGTTTCTTACTCCGGAGCCGGCTGGCAGAATCAAGATGGCGGCGCATGGCTATAATGATGATTGCGAACAAATAAAATAATGACACGTGAAAGTACCAACTTACAGCGGTCAGATGTACAGAAATAACGATATTGTGAAAGTATTAAATGCTGAAACGCCGAAGTAGTATTCCGCTAACCAGCTGGCGGATGCAAAAATGGCAGCGTGTCCCACAGACCATGTGCCAGTGTACTTCAGCACGGAAACGTTTAAATATCGAGAACCTGAAATACTTAAGCATATTCAGAAATGCTTCCGAGTTCCTGCAATGCTGATCTACTGGTAGAATATAGAAATGTCAAGTAAATTTCAGCGCGTAATCCGCGAACCATGTGCGCACTTGGTCGCGAAATGGTTAATATAGTGACGGAATTACAAATGCTCAGAATGTTAATCGATGGCTATTTATTATTACTTGCATTGCAGAATTTGTGAAATATGAGACTAATCAAGCTCTTAAAACGTCTACCACGTGTCATACATACCGAGCCGACAAAAAAAAACAACTGAACGGGCTCACATATATGGTTTTAGACTGTAGTTATTTGGTAGGGTGCGATGGATAAACACGAAGTATGCATTTCATTCTTATGTTTCCTTTGTAGCTACAGATATTGTAAGAACAAGCCTTACCCCAAGTCACGGTTCTGTCGGGGTGTGCCTGGTAAGTATGTCCTGTTTCTTTTGTGAATGTGGTTTAAAAACCGTTATTTTTAATATTTCTGCAGCTTATTAAGCCGACCAAGCTGGTCTGCTGTCCAGCTCTGGTGTGCAATGGCTGCAGACAGTGACCCTCACTGGTTTGTGTATGTTTCCAGCTGTGATGTGCTGGGTGCACCAAGGGACCTTTGAGACATTAGCAAAATAGTTTGACGTTTTTCCCGTTATATCAATATGAAGGTACAGAAAGGCCTGCTGTGAGACTGATGTTAATTGAATAGATGATGATAACTTTAAAAGCTGGATACTGCTTAGGAAAGGTCCATGTACTGGTCTTTGTAGAGTTTGGCTATAAGTTTTCCCATTCTCTGAACAGACCCCAAGATCAGAATCTTTGACCTGGGTAGGAAGAAGGCTCGGGTGGACGAGTTTCCGCTTTGTGGTCACATGGTGTCCGACGAGTATGAGCAGCTGTCCTCTGAAGGTACAAAAAAATTTTTGGTAGATAGAGCACACTTTTAGCTTTTACTGTAAATGGGTGTTTTGGACCATTACTGCCACCTTTTTGTAGTTAATCTGGGTGATTTAAAGCTTATCTGTTTTCGGCAGAATTTGCAGAGTTCTCACATCATGTGATAGATCTGTAGCTGGCTGAGTACTGGCACGGCCAGGGTGAGTCCCAGGATGTTTTCTAAGTCCCCTGGTTCTTCCTCCCAGCTCTTGAGGCTGCCCGTATCTGCGCCAACAAGTATATGGTGAAGACATGTGGCAAGGACGGCTTCCACATCCGAGTCCGCCTGCACCCCTTCCATGTCATCCGCATCAACAAGATGTTGTCCTGCGCTGGAGCTGATAGGTGAAACTCGAACTGGGGCCATCTCTCTCCCACCCCCTGCAGCTTATTAAGCCGACCAGGCTGGTCTGCTGTCCAGCTCTGGTGTGCAATGGCTGCAGACAGTGACCCTCTCTGGTTGTGTATGTTTCCAGCTGTGAGGTGCTGGGCACGCCAAGGGACCTTTGAGACACCTATATTCACTATGACTTTGGTTTGATGTTGGTTCCTCACCTGCTATTCATTTGGCGACTTGTTTGGTTTTGGATAAATAGCTGTTAAATACAGGTTTGGTAATTGAAACGGCTACATCAGGGTTTGCTGCGAATCAGGAGTGTTGGCTGCCCAAACCCAGTACTGAAGTTGTTACCATCTTTTATGTAAACGCCTACTTTGCCTTTTTTTCCCTATTTTTTTATATTAATGTTTTTATTCTTTACATTCCTTTTATATTCAAGTTGTATACTATAAATTTTTTCCCCTATATATCCATCCTGTCTTATTTTTCTTGCCTTGACAAGGAGTTTTCAGATTTTGTTTTGTCTTGGGCAGAGACAAAGGCATTCATTCATTCCCTCATTCATTCATTCATCCTTTCATTTGTTCTCTGCAGGCTCCAGACTGGAATGCGTGGTGCTTTTGGGAAACCCCAAGGCACGGTGGCCCGTGTCCACATTGGCCAGGTCATCATGTCTGTGCGCACCAAGGCCCAGAACAAGGAACATGTCATCGAAGCTCTGCGCCGCGCTAAGTTCAAGTTCCCTGGCCGGCAGAAGGTACAGTCAGAAAGCTGCTGACTGCTAATCTGAGGCCAGTGTGGTCCAGTATGTTAATGTCCTGCCCAGCCAATGATCTGTGCTTACTTGGCAGGTTAAGCTCAGGATACTCTGCATAACTGTACTACCTGGACCATTGTTTGCAGAACTGGGATTTAGAAAATTCTTTACACTGATCCCTTTGTCTTCCCTTTATCATTGGCTGTCGATTTTAGCTTTCTAATTTTGTCATGAGTACTCTGCATATTTATCTACCTTCATATTTACCCTCATTGAAGAATTTCCTCCTGGAATCTGAATATCATGTTCCATGTTCTGGGCTCATTTGTTGGAATGGGGGACTATTAACCGTTTCCTTGTCTTCAGATCCATATCTCCAAGAAGTATGGCTTCACAAAGTTCAACGCCTGCGACTTTGACGAGATGATGCAGGAGAAGCGTCTGATCCCAGATGGCTGTGGCGTGAAGTACATCCCTAACCGCGGGCCCCTGGAACGCTGGAAGGCTCTT
Organism: Petrocephalus schoutedeni; assembly: GCA_026780765.1. Classification (NCBI taxonomy): domain Eukaryota; kingdom Metazoa; phylum Chordata; class Actinopteri; order Osteoglossiformes; family Mormyridae; genus Petrocephalus; species Petrocephalus schoutedeni. The sequence goes on from JAODKL010000128.1 coordinate 22,848,655, forward strand.
CATGTCGAGTAGATGATGCCCCGGTACTGGATAGTCTGATGAGATTGTGTGGTCAGGCAATAAAGTGCTGAATATGAACTCTGGAGTGTTGATTCTGCTTCATGGGTCTCTGAGTCCTTATTTTTAAAAGTTCCAGTTTTAAAAGTAATCATGTAGAATTTCAAGTGATACAGCTTCCCTAAAGAGGAAGTTCCACCCAGTCCTAAGGCTGTCCAAGTATAGTGATGGCAGTGGATGATGTCACACTGCGAGAGACTACATGTGAGGGTGTAAGTGTAAAAGCTGCCTGGTTGGTTCCAGCCTTCCACAAACCTGTAGTACACAGAAGGCTGCTTATGTACAGCAGGACAGAACAAAACTACACCAGTGTTCAGAAAAAGGCATTTTATAGGTGGATAGCCCTTAGCACAAGGTTCCTCAGTTCCTGTCTTGCACAGCCAGCTTAAAGGAGTTTACTAGTTTCAATGCTCAGACACACCTACTAAACCTGGTAATTTGCTGATTAAGTTCTGAGCAGAGAAATCTGCCATCGTGTAGGATTCTGGCCATCCAGGACTGGAGTCGGGGAACCCTGCCTTTGTGCTTTCAAAGCAGGAGATTTGGTAGAAAAATAGTTTCCTGCAATTGTAAAATCACAAATCAACCTCAAATTAAATACTAGTGGAAGTGCTGAAGCAGAGGAAGACCACAAATGCCCAGTAAATATGATCCCTGGAAATCTTTGCAGTGCCACAGGGTCCAATAGGTAGTCCCTTTTCTGTACAGCAGGTGGTGCTGTTGCATTCATTACTTTCCTCTCAGTTTATATATAAATCTGTTCTGCTATGACGTGCAAAGTCTCTCTTTCATAACAGAGGTAGCTCGCATACGTTACAATATAATACTACACTGGCAAAAGTGTGCTTCTGAAATGGTGAAATATCGCATGATTGTATGAAAATGGCCTCAATCAAAAATACTGGATAAAAAAATACTTGTTTTTAAGTGGCAAAAAGTTCATCAGAAGATGTTTATCCTGGATTGCTTCAATAGTATAAACAGATCAAATAAAATTGACCATCCAAGTGTGGATAGGATCCGTCTGCTGTTCCGGTACATTCCTGCTCTTCTGACTTCAGTAAGTGCTTCAGTAACTCTTCAGCCCAGATCCGCCAGGACAAGTGTGGCTGCAAACAGCAGAAGGATCCAGCATGCGCCTCTCTGCGTTGAGCCTGCTCGGAGCTCCAGCATCACCTCCACTGGGTAGTGGTCACTGACCTCCAAGGCCTTAAATAAACCCAGATCTCAGTGAATATCCACAGCGGCTCAGAGCAAGCAGAAATCCATTAATGCTAGACTACAGAGGTAAGTGTGCACACCAGGCAATTATTGCAAATATAAAAATATGCTGGGGCGGCACGGTGGCGCAGTGGGTAGCGCTGCCGCCTCACACCTCTGGGACCAGGGTTCGAATCCGGCCCAGTTCC
>JAODKL010000128.1:22862379-22885167 GCA_026780765.1 Petrocephalus schoutedeni
CGACCCCAGAGGGTTGAGCCATTTCCCTATCCACATTTGTTTGCAGGGCAATTGTCCTGCTCTTACCCCCATTTTGCGGCCATCTAGCCCTTTCTATGACTTTTTTAGAGCCATTTTAGTGCCCCAAAGTTCGGGTCTCCATTGACTTCAATGTGGTTCGAGGGCAAGTTCAGGTCCCGGACTCGAACTTTGCGGCGAAGTTCGGCCGAACTCGCCAAACCTGTACTTCCAGGTGTTCGCGTAACTCTATTCAGCACCAAAGCAGACCTGCACCTGAAGGTTCCCATCATAAGGGTTCTTTCTGTTTGGTTTCCACATGTGAGGTGCGACGGAGAGAAAGAGTGTAAGCTGATGGCCTCGGAGCTGATGTTTCCTGACCCATGTGTGGGCATCTCCAAGTATCTGGACATCACATACATCTGTCTGCCGAAACGTCAGTCTCTTTTATTTTTATTTAATAGATGGAAACTTTGGTTTATGTAGATTCTGTATGAAGCGTTTTCTCTAATTTGAAGTACACATATTCTGTTTAACTGTTTTTATGAAAATGTCTTTTACAGGTGCTGTTGTTGCCTGTTATACCAGTGTTCAAGCTTTGAGCTGTGGTATGATTAAAATGTTGCTGTAAAATCATAAAAATGTGCTGTAGCATAAATGTAATGAGGTGGTACAACATTATGTCACACCTGAAATGAATTTCATTGACTGGGGGTCTGCCTCATTTTTTTTGGTACCTCTCTCTAAAAAAATGGCCCATGGAGGGAGAGGATTCTGCATCAGTTTTATTTTTTTGTATGTTGCTATAAGATTATTTTTGACCGACTGTTTTTGTCATCATGACACAGCTCTCATGAGCGCCCTCTACTGTGCATAATCTATTATGATTGAAAGTACTTGAACGTAACCATGTTTCTTAATGGTGTGAAACAATTAACTCCACCTCACAGTCTGGGTATCCATGTGCCGCGGATGTCACTGTTTTTCCTCTGCCTGCTGTTTGCAGAAGAGGGGGTCATAAGTGTCCAGAAAAGTATCTATGGAAGAACAGACAGGAATTCCTGCAGCCCTAACCCGCTGTCGGTGGTCAGTGTGACTTGTGTAGACCTGACAGCCACTTCTGTCCTCTCCCAGAGGTACAGACATTCAGCTTATCCCATACAAGCCTGCCACTCATTTGTTATTAAGCCTGCTCAATTGACTATGTTCCTCCTGGTCATGCATGCTGCTGACAGCTGTGATGGAAAGTCGACGTGTGAGGTCCCCGTGTCTTCTGCACTCTTTTCGGACCCCTGCCTGGGCGTCAACAAGTACCTGAACTCCTCATACGTCTGCCTTCCTGCCAGTGAGTAGACCAGCCCCTGATTTTTTTCCTTTCTCTAATTTCCTGAAAAAGATTAAGTAGTATTTTTTTTCCCTTTCAGGAACCAGCAGAACCTGTCAAAGTCCATCTGATATACTTGACTGTGGTATGAAATGTACTTATCTCTGATTTGTTAAAAAATATTGTATGACAGCATATAACTGCAGCAGCTGTGCGTTTCTTAATAAAAAAACAGGGACAGGTGTCATTAAAGTCTTTCGTGCTAATTATGGACGGAGAGATAAAACGACTTGCTCTGCTGGTCGGCCACCTGAGCAGGTGACTAACGACATGTGCTTTCTGCCGGTCACTGCTGAAGTATCAGACAGGTAAACATCAGAATCACCCTTAAAATGCATGTGAACCGTAACCCCTATTTAATGTTAATAGACTGTGTTGAACATATCAGTATCAGTGTCTCACCTTCATAATTTCCTAATGATAATTTTTAGATGCAATGGGAAGTCACGGTGCTCAGTGTCGCCTGACAGCTTTACATCCGACCCCTGTTTTGGCACTTCTAAATACCTTGAGGTGACATATGGCTGCCTTGCTACCAGTAAGATTATAAACTTACCATCAATAAGAACAGAACATATCAAGCTGACATGAAGTTGAATCAGCTTCTGCCGGTGCTGACTTTGCTTTACTGCTTCCCGTTTGTCTTTGCAGGGAAGAGCCTCACCTGTGACGGTTCCTTTAGTTCCATCACCTGCGGTAAGGTTGTCAGGCACTGCTCTGATATTCAGAATGTGATGTAATTAGCAATACCTGCATCTAATGTATAATATTTTACTTTATATTAATATTATAATATACTGTGGAATAAAAAAATAATTTTAATTACAGAACTTGTATGCAAATATGCAGGACATTCTGGTATCACGAAGGACCAAATATTGCTTTGGTGTTTGCTGTGTATCTGCAGAGAATGATCTAATTAGGATCTACGATGCATTCTTTGGACGGTTGGACTCCACCATTTGCTCTCATGATCGTCCTCCGTGGGAGCTGACCAACACTAATTGCTCACTGGCTGGTGTTGTCGACATTGTGTCTAAAACGTATGGTGCCTTTCCTTTACTGATACACATACTCATCCACTTCTATTTACCGCAGGAGAACGGCAGCATTTTAACTCTTCATCCCCAACAGGTGTAACGACAAGACCAGATGTGACCTTAGATTCCCATTCCCAGATCCATGTTTTGGAACGTATAAATATCTGGAAGTGTCATATGGATGCATTGCAACTTGTAAGTAACTTGATTTTTTAAAACCCTTTCATATTGTTCATATTCTGTATTTTCTGTAGAGTGTATGTCTACACTCTCAGAAAAGGGTACCAATTTGTACCTTTGCTTGTCACTGGGGCTGTACCCTCAAGGGTCTTCCAATTGCACCCTATAGCTGTAGGTAATTGTACTATTTAAGGTATAGAAATGGACTCTCAGGAACATCCCCAAGGGACAAACAACATCAATATACCCCCAATGGTACAAAATGTTCCTCATAGTCCATTTCTATACCTTAAAAGGTACAATTACCTACAGTTCTAGTACTAGTTCAAGTCCTGAAAGTAAAAATCCAGACCAATATTTTGTTTTAACCAGCCAGTTGAACATAAAGAGTCACAGAGTGCTCAACTGTTTGGTTGAAACAGAATCTTGGCCTGGATGGTTACTTTCAAGACCTGAACTATCAACCTATGATTATTGGTCACCAGTAAATTATCGGTTTGTTTCTATTTGTGTTAAGCAAAGTATTTGATAAAGTAGCCAAAAACCACAAAATACTAGAATGATCTTTCAATTGACTTTACTTATAGATAGATAGATATACATACATACACACACACACAGTGGTGGCCAAAATTAGAACACCTGACAGATCTGAACATATTCAAGCCAAACTCAAGCCAAAGGCTTTCCTTTAAATGTACAATAGATCTGTCCAGTTTATTTTCCAACTCATCACAAATGTGCTTGATGGGGTTGGGCTCCAGACTTAGCACAGTGATTCTCCTTATGAAGGCTCTATTCTGTCGTTTATAGAGCATAATGATCACTTTGTAGATATTTTATTTGTTTTATAGGTATTTTAATGGCCAATTAAACAAAAACAACTGAAAGCTTTTAAATATGCCAAGTGTTCTAATAATTTTGGCCACCACTGTACATACATACATACATACATACTTGCTTACTTACATACATACATACATACATACATACTTGCTTACTTACTTACTTACATATATGCATGCAAACATACATCATTAATCCCTAGAGTGAAATTTTGGAGATACAGAAACACAAACAGACAAAAAATGATTAGTGATATGCTTAAGCAATTGGAAAAAATATTAGAAATTAAAAATCAAATATTATAAATTCATTCTTTTAGTATGTACAAGAACTAAATACAAATGTGCAACAAAGCTGTGATGAGCTGACTGTATTGCCCAGTAATGAGACCACAAATGCAAAATGGATATGTATAGAGCATAATAGTGCAAAATGTGTAGCGCAAATTGGCAGTGAACAGTAAACAAAAAAGTGTGACTATTGTTACAGTCTGCAGGCTGGCGATTGGCTGGCTGGCTCAGCCTAGGGCAGAGCTGTAGGCCCTGATGGCAGCAGAAATGAAGGACCTGCCAAAGCCTTCCTTAATGCATTTCAGAGTGCATATTCTGCCACTGCAGGCACTCCTCTGTGCCACACCTGCTGCTTGTGAGGCTGGGAGACAGGATGGACATGAGCTTGTTCCTCATTTTCCTGCCCACCACCTCCTGCAGGGGGGTCAAGGCTGATCCCGAGCACTGAGCCAGCCTTCCTGAACAGCGTGTTCAGTCTGTTGGCCTCCCTGGCTTTTACACTGCTGCCCCAACACAGCAGCATAGAGCAATGCAGTCCTTGGGGACCCATAGATGGTCCATGTTTTTGCTACCGGGAGCTGGGGGGAGCAAAAATGTGGACCGGCAGTGGGTCCCTGAGGATCAGATTGGGAAGCACTAGCATAAAGGACAGCTGCCTCCCCCACAGACTCATTGGTTGGTAAGAGTGTTTGTACACAATAAAACAGCTCAATCTGAATTCTTACACAATCTCTACACTTGAAACAATGGCAGTAGCCAGAAACTTTGAACATGTGGCCCTTGCAAATGTACTTTCCATAGTTGCTGCTAGCTGAGCTTGTTTCACAGTCTTTTTCTTTGCAGTGCTGAAATTGCATCTCTTTCTCTTCTCCCTCTTTCCAACTCCACAGCTGTTACAACTAATCATGAGAAGTGAGGGCCGGGAACACGCAACCAGTGTTCCATCTTTTCAAGCTCCTCCAGAAACTACATCCTATCATCCCTCTTACTTGCCTTTCAGTTGGGATATATGCTATGTGCTTGGGATATATAAATGTATCCCTCTCTAAGTCCAACTCGGAGAGGAACGTCACGAAAACCTCACTTCCTGTCAGAAACACACCCCTTATCCGAGATTGGAGAGACTTCCCTGTGACGTCTCTTCAACATGGCAGCTTACTCAGTCAACAATGTGTCTCACTGCTTCTCCATTTTATAATATAAATTTTTTTCCCCTGAACGTGTGGAACGCGTTTACCCTGTCAAGAGATTTCCATCGATGTTTTTCACGTTTCAGTGCACATGGGTTTGCGTAGTTCAGACCAGGTCAGAATTGACCCTGAACATAACATTTGTGCAAATTTCTATAGCAGCTCTGCAAAACTAAGAAATTTTGTCAAATTCGCACATTTTGGGTAAAAACTTAGACTGGTGTTGTAGTTGTTGCGGGAGTGCAGAACCAGTCAAATTTGACTTGAACAATATGTATGTATGAATTAGTTCATATATACACAGGTGAAGATGCCCCTAAAACAGCTATTTATGTTAGTCACAATACATCCTGCTGGGCGCCGTTCTCTTCCTTCCTTGAAAGAACATTTTCAATATGCTATTAACTCAGAACCAGGGGCTGAATGGCTGTTTTATGTAATGACTCTTTGGTCTGATGTGCATTACATCATCATTCCTTCCTGAATATGGTGTGGGAGACAAAGACATTCAAGGACGAATTAATGAAACATATATCGCAGTTGATTGCTTTACTTACAGAGACTGGTTCATAAAATATATAGGGGCGCATATGCAAGTATAATGAAAACCACTTATATTGCTAAATGGTCAAACAGTCAAGGTGATCTGGAGTGCATGGGGACTTTTGGGAAGCTTAAGAAAGCATTACTTAGTCGCTAAGGGAAAACAAGCTCTGGAATGTGGGTGAAATCATTTGTGAAATGCATAAGTCATGTGACTAAAACATAATCTTCAATCATTTAATATTACGAGTGGCTTCCTTTGGGCAAAGGTGAATAAACTAACCTGGCATTGAGAAAAACTCTCCTCATGCCTGTTTGCTGTGAACCTGTTGAGACCCAATTCTTCCACTACAATGCACATCCAGAGATGCATCTAAGACATGACCATCAGCAACATGGAACTCAGTGCTGAAAATGATGGATGTCCTCCTGGTAGAAGCTCTTTAAGGGGATATGTTATTAACGCTTTTGCCCTTTTCCCCTCCATATGAACACCTTCCTTACTTTGGTACCCGGGGTGATTCTTAACATGCATTTATCTGAAATATCACATTTCCAGACAGTTATGCCAAAACAGAGGTGAGTACATATTTAGAGCACAGCTGATTACAGGTCTAACACTGTTGAGAGGAGGAAAAAACTCAGAGATCAAATGGTTTAATCCCTGTAAAACAAAGCAGTTACATAGGGCAGAACACAGAAGAGACCATTTTCCTCAGTTAAAATCAGCATCTCTTTCATACTCGAAACAAACACCAGATCATTACTTACATAAAACAAAACCAATTCAGTGGAAAAGAATATTTACACCTTACACTCAAACACACATGATCAGATACATAATGCATTCAATATTACAATAGGCACTGTAGTTAATTTTCAGTTCAAAATGAAAACATAAAAGGGACAATACAATTTGCGATTATTCTATAATCCAACACACAGAGTCCAAACCTGAAATTCATAAGAAGGGTGACTATTTAAAATGCCTGTCATGGATCCACAACCAGGAACAGGATGAAGATAATGTGGTTCAACTCCGGGGATGCATTTGGATGGAGAAATTATAAGTAATAAATACCTTCCGGAAGAACTATATTACAGGCTGTAGTCATTGGCACACTTAGTTCCACTTTGTAAATCAAACTGTGAGCCTTGGTGGGAGGGGGGGACCCTGAGATTAGGGGATGTATTTAGAGGAACCCACAGCTAGAGGAGAGACTCTTCTCTCAGAGAGCAAGGGCAGATGGGCTGCGTCACTCGCTCTGAGGCACAGCGATGGCGGGGCCCTTGGGGTCGTCGAAGCGGTCCATGGTGCGCAGCTGCAGGATCATGTGCATGCCGTAGGTGAGGATGAGCAACATGAGCAGCGAGGTCAGCAGGCCCATCCAGATGCCGGGCGTGAAGAAGCCGGCACAGTCGCTGGCGTAGGAGAAATTCTCCCCAGTCACGCTGAAACCCTGAATCTGTCACAGGGAGAGCAGAAGGCAGGGCCAAGTCAGACATCGCTAGCAGCACACCGCTCAAATCCCTGAGGGTATTCCCGTTAAGAATAAAGTCACCCTCCCCATACCTGGAAGTCAATGAAGGTGAGGGTCCATTGGCTGGCGTTGTCTGTAGGGGTACGCGGTACCAGCAGAGGGGAGATAAACTGACAGTGGTAGGAATACTCGAACGGGGCATAGATGGCATAACTGCCGTTGAAAGTGGCCTTCTGACCGTCGTAGTCCAGCTGGACCTGGTCCAGAGTGAACCAGTGCCGTGCAGACACTGGGTAGAAGTTCTGACTCATGGCAAAGCTGTGGAATAAGGAGATTAGGGTGACTCCATCTTAAAGGGGATTAGCCCACTTCCAGATGCCGGTTTCCAGTCCTCTGACCGAACCCTAAGGACTGATTCCTGGCTGAAGGCGGTTCCTTGTCACCATAGCAGCGTCAAAGGGTCTGTAGCCACAGAGACGAGGGTCACCGCCAACAACAGCTGCAGGCCTCATGCTGGATCACCGACGAATAACTTTAATAATTCGCTAAATACATGCAATCTGATCCGTAATGTTTTTTGGTTACCAAGGGATACTCACGTGAGTTGGAAAGTCTGAAAGCCTAGAATGTTTGTATATTTCAGGATGAGTCTACGAAGAAGAACAGCGGCACAAGAAACCAATTAACCCTACAGCATCATAAGAAAGCCCAGCATCACTTACATATACAATGATGGTGAAATTGATGCATACATAATTAAGACCTTTTTAAAAACTCACTTGGAATCTGTAGCATTGCAAAAGGAGCCTCCCGTCTCAATCCCACTAGAGCTAAACGTCTTGTTGGTGAGATCAGCCATCTGCCATTGTCCATCCCGAAGGAAGCTGACTGTAAGGTTGCTTGCCCAGAACAGGATGCAGATAGCCGAACCGTTATGGATCTGCACTGGGGCATAGACGTCATTTGTGGCCTGTAGCAGGGAGCGACCGGCTGAATGGAGGACTGGGTACACATCCTGTGCCACCTGGGGACCACACGCATCGGGGGAAGAAGATTAACCAAAAAGGTACAACGAGATTCACCAAACTCGCCAAGGAATGGAGAGCAAACCTCCGAGGGGGCGGAGTTAGAGGTCAGAGGAGGTCCATCTTACCCAAGAAGGGGCGAGGGCTGTGTACACAGCAGTGTAGGGCACCGACTGCGCCTTCACGGCTTCCAGGACACTCCCCATCAGCCTATCTGCATGGCGCAGGCATCGGGCAGGCAGCAGCCAGCCGGAGGGGGAGACAGAGAGGATGAAAAAGAAAAGGGATCTTCAATGATAACGGCATTAAGCACGCCCACCTCATCAGCAGGGGCATGGACTCTCAGGCATGGACTCTTCCATACGAAGGGGAAAAAAACAAACCAATGAACGAACAAATGAAGAAGGAAAATGGAAATAAAGAAAGGAAATAAAATTGGGCGCAAAGTGAAATTTTATCAAGGGAAACGTATTTAAAAAAAAAAAAAAAGCAATATGCCAAATTTGACTCGATTTTTCATACGTTTGCTGACACAAATGCTATTTTTCATAAAGACGGTGCTAGCAGCAGGGTCCTACTCACCGCTTTCCCTGAGACTGTCTTTGGGAGCCATGTCATCAGCTCTAAAACAGACAAAGGAGGCAGTCTGAGGACGGGACACCCTGACGCTCTGAGTGTGAGTGACCGCTGACACACATCCATGTGCTTCCCATTACCCAGTGCTGAACGGCAGCCGGAACACCAGCAAGGAGGGGCTGGCCGCGTCCAGGTGCAGCCCGCCGATCTGCTCGGGGTCCCAGGAGAGAGGGGCCACGTCCAGAAGCTTTTGCAGCAACTCCGGGACGGAGGCGGAACCCGACACCGACGGCAGCACCAGCGGCGAAGAAGAGGACTGCAGTGCTGTCTGGGGGTGGGGGAACACAAACCCAGCAAAGTGTTACGCCCCCATCCCCTGACTCAGCAAGGACAAGCTTCTCATGACCAAACTCACCTCCAGGTTAGGAAAGACACTGTCCTGTTTGTTTCCAAACACACCACCGTACAGCGTGAAGTCGTCCATGCTTAACTAGACAGAGCACAGAAACATCCAGGAATCAAAATGGAAGCAAGCACAGACGAACATCTCAAGTTCGTTTCACACACCGCCCCCTGTGCCGTCCCATTAAAACTGGGCTTGCCGTTGCTCTGCATTTCCAACAAAAATTTTAAACCCAGCACGTGGCAAACGAACAAGTGGAACAAATGCAGCTAGGAGACAGAGGAACTGAGAACAAGTGAGGCAGATGAGGGCTCAGGGTCACACCATGGTGACAACTGACTGAGTCACTAACACCAGATTCCTACTTTGATTACAACAGTTTTCGGTCGCAGTGTGGGCTTCCAGCAAGAAAATAGGAAGCCTGAGCCAAGTCAAGAAAAAATAAAGGGAAGGTACCAAGTGAATGAATACTGTATATTTTGTACAACCAGCCACCTGTATTCCGGAACTGCAAAATGCTCTCTAAATGGCCTATTCTTCCCCAACCCCCCCCCCCCCCCCATCCCCTCTTTCTTGTTGGAAATCAACAAATTTTAATCACAAAAATAAAAAAAGAACGAAAAGGCCTTATCAGACCTTGTCCTGCAGGAACAGGAGCACGGTACGAGGAGCAGAACTGGCAGACCCGGGAGCAGATCCAAATGCAGAACTCAAGTAGGTCTCCAGCTCGGATCTGGACACAGTGTGACCAGCCACAGGGGGAGGCTGAGTCAACAGGGGGCTCCTGTAAATTCAACAAAATCATATGCACGTTACAAATGAACAATCCATATCTTAAGCAAATCAGACACGTGGCATGGTTAAGAATTCTCACCAGCTTATTTTCACAGTTTTATCAACATGGGTGCTCAGGGATCTTTAGAAGTTTGAGACCCACGTAGTGATTGCGGAAACCAAACTCCTTCACATACAAAAAGTTTTCAACGACTCATGCCACCTTCTCTCAAACTTTTATTACGAAATCTGAGCGATTCTCAGACCGGTCAGTTTAGTTCACGCGTGAATGAAGAGGATTACAAACGCCTAAACATTCTAAAGATCACACAGTACATACAATCTGCCCCATAACACCTGACCAAAAAAAATAAAACAAGCAGTTACCCCTCACTGGACCACATTATCAGGGGGACGTGGTCGCTGCAGCTCCTCGTCGCGAAGACACTCAATAAGAGCGAAAACACCATCGTTACCCTAACATGCCGAACGACTATTTCTTCCGCCATCTTCACGGCCGCCCGACAGCTGACTGTACCATCACGTGAGATCGGTTAGCGCTACTTCCGCAAAGACGGGGGCGTGGCTGCACAAGGGGCGTGGCTGTTGAGAGAATAAAGGACAAATCACAACTCAAGTTCCACCTCAGGGAATACGTTAACCAATAGTAACAGAGTATATGCTGGCTAAGCAGAAAATGAAATCTCCGTTTGTAGGCGGCGTCAAGAGCGAACGGTCCGAGCAACTTTATAGCTGCCTTGTGTTTTACGTCCCGATAGTAACATGAAGATGTTCTGGAAACTGAATTGATTTGAAGTAGAACTGGCAGTGAACTTCACCCCGACCTTCTCTGAAATTTACGCATTAAACAATATTTTAACTATTGAAAAAAGTTTATATATGAAAGTTTTAAACCTTGCTGGAGCCAAATGATAGCACTATGGAATTATCGCCTTAGCAGAAAATGCAATGTCTTTTTTTGGAACCTTTTAGCGGAATTAACTGTGTGTTGGGCAAGGGCTGTGAAGCAGAGGGAGGAAATCTCTTCAAGAAAAAAAATAACAAGGAGATAAGTTACAGGTCTTTTCTTTGTAGAGGAAATCACACTGACCTGAGGGGCTGTAAATGCAAACATTTGTGCAGGGATCCTTAGAAGAGATGCAGGTGATGACTGAATATTTTTTCTTTTTTACGGACCTGAATTTGATTGTAGTAACATTGTAATAGGGAGATAAAGTCGTGTTGTTTTAATGGCAATACAAAAATCAAAACTTTATTCATTCGACGCAATGACCAGAAAAGAAAAATATCAAGGATTTCATTATAGTACATCAACATTACAAATTCCATTTTTACAACGTCATTGCCTACCAGAGTACTGAAATTACATGGAAAATGTAATTTAAATCGTGTCAATAGTGCATATAGTGAAAAATAACTGTGTACACATTGGATAAAGAAATAATGATGTCGGACATAATATTGAGTCCTACAGAGCATCATATACGGTAAAACCAGTTCCATGACTGTCAGCTACCAAACCGTAAAATAAAATTTAGGCTCACAGATCCTATCATGTGGCATCTCTCCAATTCTTAGGGAAGCAACCTTTACACAGCATATCACCAGCTTGTATCATAACCCTGTGAAGTGTAATAAGTGCAATCAAGAGTTGTGATGTATTTTTTACCTGCCATGGGTTGGCGCCCTAACCTGGGTTGTTCCCTGCCTTGACCCTGTAGCCTAGGCTCCGGAATCCCCTGGAACCCTGAACTTGAGAAGTTGTAGAAAATGGATGGGTGGGTTTTTTTCCCATATCAATACTCCATATCAAGGAGATGTGTAAATGATTTGGATTTTAAATGGAAAAAAGCCATTTCAAAGCCCTTTCATTCAGCCCTCAATTCGAGTAATCTCACCTTTTGGCTTTCAGAATAAAGGTGTTTTGCACATCTTAAAAGTATAGCTACGAGAAGCCCTGACCTTTGACCTGGTGACATACCAGCCTCAGCTGGGCACAACATTTTTGAAACTTTATTCTTAATTTCAGTAAAAAGACTGAATGTGTTTTGCAAATGAACTTCAGATCTGTAAAACATCCATAATGGCCAATATGCACATGTTCCAATGGTAAATCATTATTCTACATTTATGACAGACTGAAGGGTGTTAAGTATACATTCATATTAAATCATAATCTGGTAAATCATATTAAATTAAGATCTCATTCTGATACTGCTTGAAACAAAAATCAACGAAGAACTAGCATCAAAAGACTACATAATATTACTAGCATTCCATAAATGTAATAAGTTCTGTCAGTACAGGGATCTTACCAATTACAAATTCAGTACATAGAAAGGTGAGCATTGCAGCCTCTTATGAAGGAAATGAGGTAACATTTTTAAATATTGATTTGTGCCATAAAAGTATTAAATAGTAGGTTTAGCAAAGAACAGGAAAATAAATTCAGAAAAAACCTCAATGATACCTGAAGTACACTTCTGTTACCTTCTCCCACCTTAAAATCATTCTCACCTATAGTCACTGGTAACATGCCCTAAACATGTCTGCACACGCTACGCCTCTCTGCCCCAAGTGAGGCTGTGGGCTGTGCACTTCAGTCTGTGACAGCGGGAGGCTGGGCATCTTGGCATCCAGTGGTACTGGCATCTCATGCAGGGCGGACCGGGCTATCGCTTGCTACTCTGAATTCGTTGATGCAGGGCTTCTGCCTGTGCCTTTAGCCCGTGAAACTCCGCTTGGATGAAGTCAGTCAGAGCTTTCCTGATCTCTACCTTAAGAAAGACAAAACAGAGATATGTCAGTGCGTACGTACATTGGCATAAACCAATATTTGGATTTAAAGATTAAAGACAGCTACAATGAAATGTGTCTGTTTGAGACAGGCTGAGAAAGGTGGCCATCCAGTATTTATCCGGAAAGTTTAAATTTACCTTTGCAAGCTTCAGCTAGTCCCTAACTGTGCTGGTGGATAGTGGAAGTTTTTACTTCAACACATTAATTCTCTATGAGTTAACCTGGAAGCCCTAAGTTAAGCAATAAATTAGTTAGCACTATTTACGATAGTTGATTGGACAGATTTACCCTTTGATACAATTTAGGAACTTGAACGTCCCCACATAGACATGCAAGCATTTTTAAAAACATAACTTAAAATGTTCATTAATGGACATGATCAGAAGCAGCATTTAAAACCATCCTGAAAATCTCACCTGATTTTTGTTCTCAGATTTTAATCTCTCGGCCAGGTGCTTGACAGTAAATGGCTTACCCACCAAAACTGTAATTTTCTGATAAGAGAGAAATTTCAATATATTTTACACAGTAACAGAATGAAATGCATTAAGGATTGACAAAGAATTCAAATTAGAATTAAATTGCAAACTAACAATTCTAAATATCATAAACTACAATTATAAGCATCAGGATATAAACAATCAGGACATAAACATGATCATTCTCTTTACTAAAGGAGAACCATTACTGTTGGCACTGAATCAACAAAAACATAATTTGTTAACCATTTATAGATGAAGGCTCTAAATGAATTTCAAAATGAAGAATTCAGAGGTAGGACTATCAAGTCTCACCTGTCCCACTCTGGGAATGTAGGGGGCTTTATTGGGGAGGACGTCATTCATTCCTGTAGAAGAACGTAATGAATTACAGCAGGTTTAATATCACACCTACGTATAAATTCCCTGCAAGCGCCCCTGTTGAGTTGCTGACATCCGATTTACTGACCTACATGCCAAAGTGGAAGGATGATAGGGTTCAGGGAGCAGTCGGCTATCAGACGGCCCACTCCTGCAGCAACAGGCAAGCAAAAAGGTCCCTGACACACAGCAACTCGAGTATGAAAGGCTCCGCAGGTTTAAACCAGATTTAAACTTACCCCATTTTAACCTGATGAACTCCTGAGTCATGTTTACTTTACCTGGGGACGAGAGGGAGAAAGACCATGTCTGTTAATCATATACCACCATATACCGTTTACACTGTTCTTATTTAATTGTCAATTAATTGCTACTTTCGGTACTGTATGGGTGCTGCGTTTTTTATTTACGAATTTGTTATTTTATCTTCTTTTGTTCTATTATTTAATATGTAGATAATATCAACAAACTCCATAAGGTGTTTGTCTTTGAAGGTGCCATATGCCTAATGGAGGCAGTGCCATATTGCCTATTGGGGGGTGTGCCATATACCAAAAGGGGGCGGTGCCATATGACTAATGGAGGCGGTGCCATATGCCAAAAGAGGGCAGTGCCATATGCCAAAAGGAGGTGGGGCCATATGGCAAAAGGAGGCGGGGCCATATGGCAAAAGGAGGCGGGGCCATACCCTCTGGGAATATATGAACCCATTCTCCCCTGTTCAGCTTCTCCAGAATGAAGTCCATGCCCTTCTGATACACGCCGTCTCCTAAGGAAAACAACAGAATCAGCACTCAGCTTCCCATCTGTACGCACATGTCTTTATGAGACAATTATTAAGAAAAAAAATAGATAAATCAACAAATAAGAACTAGGAAATTCTGGTTGGATCTTATTACTTCCAAACTTAACTCCAGTGACCTTTGTGGTTGTTCCTGACAATGTCCAGCCAACGGCGACCATACCTCGACACACGGGTACACATTTCCCCCGGCTGAAGAACTTTGAGTGAAACTCCCGGGTGAAGCAAATATCAGACGCAGTTGGAGTCCTGTGCACCATGAGAGTGGCCCCAAGTGGACGGGACAGTGGGACACCAGGAAAAACAGCAGAGAGCAAAGCAAGTGGGTGAGAGGAAGCCCCAGGAGAAGATGTGAGAAGATATGTGACCACAGAAGCTTTGATCAAACTCGGGGAACTCTGGGATGTGATTAACCTCAGTTACCAAGTGATGCATGTTACCAGTGGAGAACAAAACTCCTTTGATATTAACAACCTCAGAACTTATTGACTAAACAGGGATCTTGGTCTGTCATACAACACCTGAAAGCTCAAGGCTAGTTCACACTTCATTTTCCCATGTGTGTTTACAGGCAGTGGATGGTAGTGTCTTCAAAACCATGTGCTCATACTACATTTGGCTGCTGATATGGATGGTTGGGGACAGTGCATGCATACAGCAGTGATATTCCACCAGACCAGGGCAGACAGCAAACAAAAAATACAAGCAGTGTAGTAAAATGATAAAGGCTTTTTATGAACAGTTTTAAAGTTGTAAGTCTCAACGTTGCTAACTCTGGTCAGCTGGCTGGCATGAGATTTTCAATTTGAGACAAGCCTACATACACATGCACAGACATTTACATGCAGGCAACAGCTTTTTTCCCTCGTAAATAGTCTGTAGGGTTTGCAAACTACCCCAATGCTTTTGATGTAGCTAATGTTACATTTATAATGGAATTAGATAGATTTGGTGTAAGATTTCTTGCGTGAGCATGAGAGTCTGAAAGTGTGAGGGTTGGCTGCCCTGTAGCCTCGGCTTGCTCTGGATTAGAGTAATTTGGCATACCGTGGCATTTTTAAATCCCAAATCCTTACAACAAAATTAACCGGGACCCCACTGGCGATGTTATGGCCAAGATTTCAAAACACTAGAATAGTATTGCTTTGAAAATACTATATACCGTGGTATAATGTTTGGATAGTATAAATGATCTGGGCAATAAAATTTAGATATGCAGATACCGCCACACCCCCTACAACAAAAAATTCATTTTCTTCTATTCTTCAACTCTTTCTTGGTTGACTTCCGCTCTGTGAAACTCACTGCTGCCACCTACAGCAGACACCCAGTCAATTTCCTTGCAGGGTCATGACTTTTCCTTGCCTGCCTGCTGATCTGATACCTGTATTAAAGGGCAACATAGTCCTCCTTAAGCATAATAAAGGTAATTAACTCACCACCTCATCTTCTTAAAGTTCCACAGGTGTCTGAACTGTAAAATTCCTAAAGAAATGTGGAGACCATTATAAACAATAATGGACCGCAATTTTGCTTAACTT
This sequence comes from Petrocephalus schoutedeni, assembly GCA_026780765.1. Classification (NCBI taxonomy): domain Eukaryota; kingdom Metazoa; phylum Chordata; class Actinopteri; order Osteoglossiformes; family Mormyridae; genus Petrocephalus; species Petrocephalus schoutedeni. Next base: position 22,878,132 of record JAODKL010000128.1, read on the forward strand.
GGTGCCCTCAATGTTACACAGACTGACTGGGTGAGACCAGAAACTTCCATTCAGTAGGTCTTAGGATTTTACAGATTAAGGTATCACATGCATGAGGAAACTCTTAAATCAACATTAGTGAGTCTGGGAGCTTAAATCACCATACCCCAGATGTGTGGGTCATCCATACAGGACTGGTGGTTTGACAGGGTGATGAGGGGCGTGTTCTGTGGGCGATTGTCTATCAGATCGAGAAGAACGTTCTGGTTGTGAATAGTCAGATAGTTCAGGTACTCTGAAAGGGTCAGAAAAAGAGCATGAGCAATGAATAAGCATCAATGGAGGAGGTGTGAAGGAGAGCTTCAGGCAATGGGCAAGGGAGACAACAGGTGACTCACTAGTCCAGATGTAGCTGTAGGAGCCCACCATGCCCATGATCAGGGAGCTAGAGAGCCGCCAGCCCAAGCGGGGGAGTTGGGGGAACGGCCACGTCACCTCCAAGGGCATTGCGAACGCCCAGGCGACTTCATGCGGGCTGTAGTGACATATCCACACATACAAGTTCACACATCCAACAGCACATCGCTTAAAAAAACACATCTGGAGATCAGCTTCGCGAGAAGCGCAGACTTCGGATTCGGGTTACTTCTACGCGTTTGCTCCCCAAAGCCGACAGCCAATTTAGCGCAGAGATGGTGCAGACCTGATGAGGTCGGTGGGAAATCCATTAATTAAAGGTATCAAATTTGCAACGGATGTTGGATTTCGCATAATAAACTATATCCCCCCCACCCCCACCCACACACACTGAGACTGGCAATAAGACGTTTAACTCTTTAGCTCATTTTCGGCTGTCCCCGACACTTATAATGTACAATTACGATAAAAGACCTGAAAGAAAGGCCATAAGTCCGTAAAGAGTATTTCACCTTTTCGTCGCAGACAGGCGTGCAGATCCAGGAAGGAAGCGGAGCCTCCACAGCGATTCATGGGAAATGTAGTTCGGCATTTAACGAGCCCGCGTCACTATTAATGCGCCGGTCATCGTTTTCTTTATTTTTTATATAAGATTTTAAAGTAAATACACTTACGAAATGAAGAGTAATAATACTTTATTGGAATCGGTGTAGAAAATTGTATTTCTAAATTATAAATAATTTAAAAAATCGGTTTCATTTCGGTTCATTATTAGAGACAAAAATAGGACAAATGCGAAATGGCAAGAACAGAATCTTATTTGTGTAATTAAAAATTACAAAATTATATGTATTATTTCTTTCCAACAGTTCTATGATTGGTAATAACGTGAAAAATACTGTTGTAAACTGTTATTATGTTTTCACCATAGTGTAAGAATAGTTCCCACTTTTTTTAACTGAGCACGTTGTTTACATACATCATAAAAAACAATGTTATATTTCTCACTTTTTCATGCAAAAATGTAAACACTGTCAGGATATAACAGAACTAGTGTGAAACATGAAGGTCCATCATCTCCTTATTTTAAAGCTGATTAATTGTCATTGTTGATGCACCACAGCACACAACAATGAAATGTGTCCTCTGAGTTTAACCCATGTGACATGTCACACAGCAGGGGACAGCTACTTGAGCGCCCAGGGAGCAGTGCTCAGCAGTACCTCAGCAGTACTTGTAGGTTGGGGACTCAAACACATGGCTTTCGATTACACGGTCGCATCCCTAACCACTACACCACCTGCCTGCCCCCTATTTGGCTGAATTGATTGTGGTCCCAGAGCTGAGGTCCATGATCACTACCAGTCCGGAGCTGCCCAGTTCAAGCACTTCATGGCCACTTCGTAACCCAGGAAACATGCCTGAGGGACCCAAGGAATATTCATCAGCAGCAGAGCCAGTACTTATCATAGTGACTGGCAGTACTATGCTAAAGGACCAGCCTTTAAAAACCCATTCACTCTGGAATAACCAATTATCCTGTGAAGGTCTAAGACGCAGGGGCATCATGGGAAGTACTGGGCCTTCCACCATGATGTTGCCGTCGGGGCTTAAGTTACCGCATTGGCAGGGAAGGCTCTCAGCATGACGGCACTGAAGCCTTTATAAAGCGCAGATGCACCCTCCTCTCGAATCAGCTCCCGGAGAACATCTCGCAGACCCCGGTACTGACCATCTGCAGCTAGAACATGCAGCAAGTCAACACCACAAATCTACATATGGAATGACTGAGACTGGATTTTCATTTTTATTTTTATTAGATGGAGATGGTATTATTCAAGGTGTAAATACAGATCCAATGGAAATTGCAGAGGACACTGATACTGACTGTATAGATTGTATATACTGTATAATCAGTATTCAGTTTATGTCTCTGTTTACCCTTTTTTTATTATGTCTGCACTAGACAGTCATCCATCATGCCTGTTGCACTGTCCTGTCTCTGTAGTCATCTCTGTGCTAATTTCGGTATGTCCTCTTACTGGCAATAAAGTGTTCTGATTGCTGAGTACTGCCCACAATCACCTCAATACAGCCCTGCATACCTGTCTGGAAGTTGGACTTCAGTACATCTGCTGGAAGAGCAACCAGCCAGTTGAAAATTCCTGCCATGCCACCGGCGAAGAGGATCTGTGGTGTGCTCAGCTCATTCACACTAGTAACGTTTGGCAAGAGACAGTGGCAGAATGTATTTTTAGTAACAACACACCAATACTAAATCGTTTTTCTTTTAAGTATTATCTCTTTAGTTGGGAAAGAGCATTTTGTATTCCAGACCTTCGGCCTGCAGGAGTCAGGAAGTTCTTCAAGTGCTCATAAGTCAGGAAGTACAAGCCAGTGGAAGGCACATCTGGAAATGCCCACAGTCTTGTAAGGTTCCAATGTTGTCCTCATATTGTCTAAACATCAACCAGGTCTATGGTCTTAACTATAATGCTGTAAATCAGCAAATGGATTCAAACTTAGGGCGAAAGTCATGAAAAGTAGCTCCTTCGATAATGATTAACATCTGCATTGAAAATCTTTGCCACTTTTGCTGTTACATGCCTTTGACTGTCAGCACAGCACATGCAACTGCTTGAACATTTAATACTTCTGCATCAGTCTCAGCACAGTAAACAAGACATACTAGAAGTCTACAGAGTTTGTTAACTGCTCATTATGATGCACGGATTGTACAAAATGACCTTAAATGAATGCAGTGAGAGCAGGGATCAACATCCCAGCCATAATGATACCCTGTGGATTGCATCCTCCTGAATGACGCACATTGAGGCTACACCCAGGAAGGTACCTCTGATAAGTGTGAGGACGGTTCCCTTGTAGACACTGCGAATGCCGCGCTCCTTAAAAAGCCGGATCACACAGTCCACCGGGCCGCTGTACTTCCGCTCCCCTGCCGTTGACTGTACCTGTTGACCAGAAAAACCCAGACATCCTCCAGCAAACATTCGATTCGACGCAGTCCGTGACAACCACAGGTCATGGTTCATAAATGGCGTCACTTGCCTGCAGTAAACACTTGATTCTCTCTCCCGGAGCCACGATAACAGTCTGGCAGGTGCCGGCCAACATCCCAGCCAGGAATATCTGGGAATACCTGAACAGGTGAGAGAAGGACCACCACCCCGTGTGACTCTAATACAACTACACGTACCAGCCCACCAATCCGACCAGGGTAAGCCCATATACACGTATTCAGAGGCAGGAGGTGTCTAGCCACAGTCGGCCACCACTGACGTGAGCGGAGTGTTGGGGTCTGGCTGCTGCAGCTGTTTCCCGAGACTGAAGCCGAAAAAGCTGACGGCCATCATGGGGGTGACGCCAGCCAGGGGGGCCGCCATACCTTTGTAGAGGCCCAGAGGCCCCTAAGGGATACAGAGCAGAAGCCAATGAGCCCAGTTTCCGCGCGGGACAGCGTGAGCCGGCGGCTGGATGGGGCGGCGTTCTGCCATCTGAATACCTCTCTGGACACCGTCTTAACAAAGCAGTCATACGTCCCCCTGTACAGCACACTCTGGCTGCTGGTTCCTTTGGGCTGGGTCTGTAGACAGACCTGTGGACACATGACAAAATGGAACAAAAAAGAAGCTGTGCTATTGGCTCCAGGGGCACAAATCCTTCCCTCCCCAGCGTGCAATTCATACCACTTCTGGTCTGTAAATAAATAACTTTATTTATACATTTATATAAAGTTATTTATCATAATTATTATTTCTACATTTATATCTGATGGTTGCCATGGATTGTCAAACTGTTTTTACATGGACAAACGGGTCCATGGAAAGACTCGTCTGTGTCCATGGCAACATGTTTTGATTGAGAAAAAAAAACATACTATGGACACTGCATTTTTAAATACCATGGTCCTGTGGTAAAAACTGCACTTTCATCAAAATGTGCGTCAGAATTTGCCATGCCGTTGACCCTGGGTACCTGTGTAAAACAGTGACTTTTTTATTGCCACTGTCACCATGTATACTGCAAAAAAAAAAAGAGTTCCACAAAGTATCGATTTTTGCACCGTAGTCATGCCGAAATCCCACCCAGTGAGTGACTACACGCCCAGGGGGCAACTGTACCTGGGTGATTTAAGCTTATCAGTATGAAACTGCCAAGCAGAGGGTCTGTAACAGACAATCAGGTCTGTAAGGAGAAGCTCTCTCACAGGCCCTATCAATATCAACACATTTCAGCAGATAAGGACTCAGCAGAACATCTGGCAGAACCAATGTGTTTGCATTTCCGAAACACAACATTCGACCATGTATTGAGAAAGCTGAATTTTGGCCCAAATAGCTGAGGCCATGTAAGGCAGTGAATTATTTAAATGCCATGTCATAAGTAAAGAAACCGCAGAGACCCAAGTGATTACCTCCAGTTCACTTCATAAGTGGTCAGAAATGGACGATTCATCACTAATGCAAAAACATGCCAGTGCTAGCTGAAACTGTTTGTGGTCTGGAATAAGTAACGTTAAGCATTTAAATGGGTAAAGCACCCCAATCCACCCCTGACTGAACTAAGGCAGGGTTGCTGGGTTTTGGACCTGACCTGCAGCTGGACCTTACTTACTTAGATCCTCAGCAAAAGCTCCTTGAGCTCCATGAAAAAGAGCAGTCAAGGCGATAAACTGTAATATTCCCTCTACACCTTGATGGGAGACATAATGTCTCTGTTTGTCCTCTCCTTCATATCCCTAGGTGACGTGCAAAGCACATTTACGGAAAGGCAGATCTGTCACGGTCGCAGGACTCCTAACATTATTTAAACAGAAAAATGAGCAACTTAAGTGCAAATGTCAGAATGTAGGGCCCCTCTCTTTAAGTGAAAGTGAAAGGTGATTAATCGTCATTGCTGACGCACCACAGAACGCAACAACGAAATGTGTCCTCTGCATTTAACCCATGTGACATTGTGACAAAGCAGGGGGCAGCTACGTGAGCGCCCAGGGAGCAGCGCTTGGGGACGGTACCTTGCTCAGGGTACCTCAGCGGTACTTGCGGGTTGGGGACTCGAACTGGCAATCTTTCAACTACACCAGGGGTGGGGAATTCCAGTCCTGGAGGGCCGTGTTCCAGCACGTTTTGGTGGTTTTCCTGCTCAGAAACACCTGGTTCGTCTCACCAGTCAACTAGCAGGTTTAAGTGAACCCAGACAATTAACTGGTGAGGTGAACCAGGTGTTTCTGAGAAGGGAATTCACCAAAACGTGCTGGACCACGACCCTCCAGGACCGGAAATGCCCACCCCTGAACTACACGGTTGCGTCCCTAACCACTACACCACCTGCCTGCCCCTTTAAGACAGATCTTCATGACAATTACCATAAAGGTGCAAACTTACCGTATTTTTCCTACTTCATGCTAAAATGCGTTAATGTCATTACTGCCAGAAATTACACTATACAGATTAAAGCCAATTGCAAAAAAAAAGGGTACTTGTCATTTCTTCGCAGGAAGAATGAAAATGCGGCGTTTTCCTTAACAGGCTTAACATCACCTTGATCGTATCTAGCGGATGTCCCGCCAGCAAGAGGCACGCTCCGCCGACCCCCCCGGCCACCAGGTTCTTCAGCGGGGAAGACCGCCGCCGCGGCTCCGCTTCTCCCATCTGACGCTTCGGTAGACTGCTCCGGCCAGGGACTTAGCGAGCCGCCGACACGAACATGGTGCGCCAGCTCCGCCCCTTTAACGCATTAGCCAACACTTCCTAATCGCTCCGGGTGCCTCTGCGACTGGGATACACCGTGCCGCCGAGAAGTTCTGCAGAAAATCACCTGATTTCACGGAACTGCCAGAACTTAGTCAAGTACAACAAGTAAGGTAACCACGCCCTCTAGCGGCCGCTAGTAATATGTACACAGCCTGCAACAATAAAAAGTAGCCGATAATGATAATAATAATAATAATAATAACAACAAGAAGACGAATGTTGAATATCGTTATCATTACCATTGTTGTTGTTGTAAATGATGCTATATCTGAAGATCTTATCTTGTGTGCATTTATAACCTACAATGAGATGTTTTCCAGTTTTCCAGTCTAAAATCATTTACAGCGAGGGAGCGAACACACGCACACACACACGCACACGCACACACACATACACACACACACACACACACACACAGAGTCCATGTATTCCTATCATTATGGGGACACTCCATTAATTCCTATTGGGCATAGTCCCAATCATGACACCCTTAACCCCTACCCAGCCCTAACCCTAACCTTAAGTAACCAAACAAAATATGAGACTTCTGGCATTTTCAGTTTTTTGATTGCAGACAGATTTTTTTTATAATTGGAGTTATCCTTGTGTGGACTGAAAAAATGTCCCCACAAGGTTAAAAAGTTGCAGGTTTTTATCGCATTGTGGGGACATTGAGTCCCCACACTGTAATAATTACAAAGCCACACACACACACGTTTGTAATTATTCCTTTGGGGAGATTCTCCATTCACTTCTACTGGGAAAACCCTACTCCTGACATGATACACTTAACCACTGGCGTGCACAGATAGAGACGAGGTGGTGCTGAAGCACTTGCCCTTTTGCCCTCAGTCCAAAAAAGTGCC